>JAQZBX010033894.1:0-16541 GCA_029593785.1 Cabassous unicinctus
ATTACTTGATACTATAAATATCCCTCTAAGCACTACTTTAGGTGCATCCCCAAAATTTGGCTTGTTGGGTTTTCATTTTTGTTCATGCCAAAATATTTTCTAATTTCCTTTGTGAATTCTCCTTTTACCCATGGGTTATTTATAAGTATATTGTTAAATTCCAGCTATTTGGGGGATTTTCTAGTTATCTTTCTGTTGTTGATTTCTGATTTAATTCTCTTGAGGTCAGAGAACATGCTTTGCATAATCCCAATCATTTTAAATTTATTGAGGCTTGTTTTATGGCCCAGAGTATCTTGGCAAATGTTTTGTGTGCACTAGAAAGAATTTGTATTTTACTCCTGTCGGATGGAGGGTTCTTGTAAGTATCAGTTAGAGAAGGCTGGTTGGTTGATAGAGCTGTTCAAGTCTTCTACACTGCTGATTCTCTGACTTTCCTTTCGTGGGAAACAGAAATCTCTTATATTTCCTTATTTATTTGCTATTTCTGGTGTTCTTTATTCCCTTGTATGCATCCAACTTTTTACTGGGCATCTGCCTTTGACCTGAAGGTGTTCCCTCAGCAGGTAGTGCTGGTGTGCTGGTGATGAATTCTACCCAAGGTTCTAGGCAGTGTGAGCTCTGGGGCTTGACAGCGTACTCCTTTTTTAAATTTCCTGGCCTCGATAGCTGCCTTACACGCGTGCACAGATCAGCACTCCGCTAAGCCGGGAGGGGCCCCGCTGCAGATCTCTGGGGTGCTCTGTCCAGCTGCCCCCTGTCTGGGCACTGCCCTACAGGCCCGGGCCTCCCTGGCCTCCCTGACCTCCGGGCTGCCCTGTTAACTCAGGTGCTCATGGGGCTCTGTCTGCGTCCCCTGCTCTGTGCCAGAACTCTCCAGGCAGTGAGCTGGACAGCCCTTTGCTTCTTTCCACTCTTCTTTAAATACTGCTTTTACTTTTTAAAAATTTCAACCTGCAGAAATGTAAAACAAGTAAGATGAATACCTATACCCTTGATCTAGAGTCCCCATTGTTAGCTTTTTGCCGCTTTTGCTTCTATCCCCCCTGCCACACACACACTTTTTTTAGACTGAAGCATTTGGAAATTTGTCACAGACATTGATTTTTATCCCTAAATATTCCAGCCTCTATCATCTATGAGCAAGAGCATTCTTCTCCATAACCCCAATAGAATTATCACTCTTAAAAATTTAGCATTGTACTCTTATCGAACATATAGTGCCCATTCAAATGCCCCCAGTTATCGCAACAAAGACTTTTCTAGGCTTTTAAAATAAGATTCCAGATCCAATCAAGATCTTGTTCTCATGTCTCTTTCAACTCCTCACTCTTAATCTAGGATTTCCCTGCCCTTTCGTTTTTCTTAAAGTTGGCATATTTTAAAAGTCCAGATGAGTTGTTCTGTGGAATGTCCTTGTGCTTTGAATTTGTCTGATTGTTTCCCTGATATTATTCAGGCCAAATGTCCTGGTGATATGGTGTCCTTTCTCAGTGTACATGCCAGAGGCCCTTTGATGCCAGTTTGTCCCATTATTGATTATTTTTCTTAAGATTATTTGGTTAGATGGTGGCAAAGATTTCTCCATATGTAAAAGTACATTTTTCCTCTGTAATTAGTAGTCTCTGGGGTAATACTTTGAAACTGTGTGACTGTTCTCTTTCCCAGCTGTCTCCTACCCAGTGCTCTGAACATTCATTGCTTATTCTCACCTCAATCTAATATTACTGTGATGGTTGTACACTAGCAATTCTTAAGCTTCTAGCCTTCTATCTGTGTCAACAATACAAAGACAGCACAGTTTAAAAAGTGGCCAATGGGCTTTACTACACATTTCTCATACAAATGAACAAGAAACACGTGGAAAAAAATGCTTAATATTATCAGTCATTAGGGAAATGCAAATCCAAACCACAATGAGACACCACTTCATACCCCCTAGGATGGTCATAACGGTAATGGTAATGGTAACGGTAATGGTAATAATAATAGAAGAGAAAATAAAAAGTATTAACAAAGGTGTGAAGAAGCTGGAACCCTCATTCATTGCCAGTAGGAATGTGAAATGGACAGCTGCTGTGGAAAACAGTTTGGCAGTTACTCAAAAAGTAAAACATAGAGTTACTCTATGACCCAGAAATCCCACTCCTTGTTATACTCCCAAGAAAACTGAAAACATGTCACCACCAAAACTGGTACATGGATGTTCATAGCAGCATTACTATTAGAATAGCCCCAAACTGGAAACAACCCAAATGTCCCTCAACAGGTGAGTGGATAAACAGGTGCTGTGTATCCATACAATGGAATATTATTCAGTCATAAAAAGGAATTAAGTATTGATACACCCTGCAACATTGGTGAACCTTGTAAACAGTGGCTGAGTGAAAGAAGCCGCATAGTAGAGGCTCACTTGTTGTAGGATTCCATTTTCACGTACTGCCCAGAATAGGAAAGTCCAGAGAGGCAGGACGTTGATCAGTGGTTGCAGGATACTGGGGAGAGAAAGGGAGTGGCCGCTTACTGATACGGAGCTTCTTTTTGGGGTGATGAAAATGTTCTGGAATTAGGTAGAGGTGATGGTGGCACAACTTGTGAATACTGAATTGAACACTTTAAGTGGGTGACCTTCATGGTATGCGAATTACGTTTTAATTAAAATATAATCATACATTTTTTCTTATATATTCATTAGCAACTTATTTTCCATAAATATCCTGGAGATCAGTCCACAGTTCATAGAGATCATCACTCTTTTTCACAGCTGCTACACATTTATTGTACCATAATTTATTCTACAAATTTCCTGTAATACGGACATTTAAGCTATTTTCAGTATTTTTCTATTATGAGTAATGCCGCAGTGAATATCTGTGCATATGTTTTTGTAGCAGTGGAGGTGGTTTTACCCTCATTCTTGAGTGATGTTTTGGATGTCTATAAAATTCGAGGTTGATAGTTTACTTTCTTTCAGCCCTTTGAAGCTGTTATTCCATTTTCTTCTAGCCTCTTTATTTTTCTGATAAGAAATCTGCTGTCAGTTCAATTATTCTTTCGTAGGCAATCTTTCTCTATGACTGTTTTTCAAGTTATTTTTTCTTCCTCTGTCTTTGCTGTCTGCAGCTTCACAGTAGTTTATTTCCTCCTGCCTAAGAATCATTATGTTTCTTAAATATGAGAAATTGTGACTTTTACCAATACTAAAATGTTTAGCCATAATTTCTATGAATGTTGCTTTTCTTTCACTCGTTCTAGTATTCTTATTTAAACATATTTTGGACCTTCTCATTTTACAATATTTTCTCTAGGTCACTCTTTCATATAGTCTATCTCTCTTTGCTGCATTCTGGGAAATTTCCTTCATGTCTCTTCCATTTAATGATTTTCCCTTTAGCTTGTCTTATCTGGTGTTTATCCTCACCTTTGAGATTTAATTTCAGTGATCATACTTTTCATTTCTACAAGTTTTATTTGCTGCTTTTTAAACCAGCCTTTTCTTTTTCATAGCCTTCTATTATTTTGTTAGAATTTCAATCCCTTCCTTTAGTCTAATAATTTTAAATATAGTTATGCTATGCTCTTACAAATCACTCTATTTTCTCAAGTTCAGGGGTTTAAACCTTATTTTAGGATGCACCGACTCGCCCTGATGGTGGCATTTCTGTGCCTCTGTGAGCTCACCTTTACCGTCACTGCTTCATTCACGGGAAGCCTTTGCTTCCTGGAGTGGGGAATTACCTTGTCATGGTCTTGCATCTGTTTGTGCCATTGTCCCACTGGTTTCACTGGCCTGGAAATGGTTTAAATTAAATTTTCAGATTGAAGAGTCCTACAAAACACAGGTAGTATTTCTTTGGCTTTGTGATTTTTCTTATTTTCTGGCACACTTTATCTTTTTGTTTTTTCCTATCAACCTTAGATTCTTATTTTAAATTTCTTCCTTATAATTTCACCTAGAATTTAATGTGCTTGTATCAGGAATAAGATTTGCGATAGCTCATTCTGTTATGTAGCTAAAAATCAGAAATCTTTAAAGAAACTCTTAACAAAATAAAATGTCACAAAGACATAACCCCCAAAACACCTGTGGTGGTGAGGGCCTTATATTGCCTTGCCCATAATGTCGCTATCATATGTATTAATCAAGGCTAAGACAAATACTTTTTTGCCCTAGAATTGCCTGGTTCTTAAGTGATTTTCAATGGACTAGAGTAATTTAATTGAGTGAATACAAGACTGTGTGTTGTATGTTTGTTTCCTTGTTGTTTCAGAAGGGGTCATTTTCTGTTGTTTTTTGTTTTGTTTTAGGGTTTGGAGGTGCTATTGAATCAATACTATACTCATTCCTGTTTCAATACATTATTACCCATCCTATCTTGTCACTTCTCTGAAAGCTGCTTAGTAACAAATCTCTACTGGGTGACCACGGAGTGCTAGGTTCTATGGCAGCAATGCAGTGAGATGTGGGCCCTGGTCAGGGAGAGAGATGCACGTAGGAGAACGTCGTAGCACAAGAGGGTACGTGCTACCATGGAGCAGTGCAGAGAATGCTTGTGGAACTGCACTCCCAGCCCCGAGGGTGGCTGCTGTGCTTCGAATACACTTGGCACTCAGGGCTTCAAGAGACAAAGACTCACTGAAGTCCCTGCAATGGTGGGAAATCCGTCACAAAAATACGTGTGGCAGTAAGGACGGCAGGGCTCTTGGGAGCATTGCCAGAACCAGGAGAGGACCCACCTGGGCTGGCTGCCCACCGTGACCCTGGTGACCCGTGGTATTGGCAGACCATGCCACGGACCACTGGCCAGTCACCGTGGCCAGATGGCTGGTCACGTGGAAACTAGGTTTCGTGCGCAAGGACCCCTTTAAGCACTTCCAGATATTCTGACACTTAGCCCACCTCTTCCTTCCTCTAAATACTCTGACTAATCAGCTTGACCTTGTGTCACACCTAAACTTACGTTGTTGATTGTCTCTTTCCCCAAAATCAAATATTCATGTATTTTCAATTCCAAAGGGAAATCATGCTCTTGTAAGGGCATAAATGGTAAAGTTGTGGGCAACAGGAGTGGGCAGGCGCGCGCCATGCATCACTACCTGTGTCCTTCAGGTACTGACAGCAGGACTTGGGCAAACGGGGCATTCTTCAGGGGAGCCAGGAAGACGAGAGGCCATTTGGGATCCTCGGAAGGAAAGGCAGTGAGCCGCATTTGAAAGTCATGGGTCGAAGCCTCCTCCTTCCATAGCTCTTCTTGCTGCCAATGGAGGTTATGCTGGAGTGCCAGGATGGTGCACCGGGACACGAAGGAGGGGCCGCATCTGGGTAGCCATGCTTTGCTCAGGGGATGGGGCCGGAGGGCTAGACTAGGAAGGCAGCCCCTTTGGCAGGGTCTTTGGCCCATTTTCCTGTTGGTTGCCCTAAAGTTTATTTATTCCTTGAATTAGCTTTAATAGGAAATAGGAAATTTCTCTGCACAAGTAATGGAGCCATCCAGGGACAGAGTGTCTTCAGACACAGCTACACCCCTGCATTCACTTTCAGTGGCACCCAGTTTCTTTCTGTTTCTGGGTCTGCCTTCCTTCAGTTGGCCCCATTCTCAAGCAGGCGCTCAGGTGGTGACCAGAAGTCTCCCAGTTACTGGCTCGCGTGCTACCTTGGCCACAGGACTGATGTGCCTTCTACTCTGCAGCCGGTGCACTTGGGCTGGGTGGAGTGGGGTGGAGTGGGCTGGCCTCGCCCATCCCGAGGAGCCTCCTTGGCCGCCAGGCTGAGGCTTGCACAGGCTGGTCTGGCCTGGAAGCACCAGGCCACCTCTTACACTGTGCATGTCCCCAGCTCTCCCCACATGGCAGGCGCAGGGGCTGGAGGACAGGGCCCCTGTGTGTGGCCCCACAGTGCCCGCGGCAGCGCCATACAAATATCAGGTGTGTGGTAAGTGGAGCTGGCCAATACATATGACACAGTAGGAAGTTGTATTAATTCTGAAAATAACAAATACACATTCTCTAAGTAGAAACCATTTTAAATTTACTACTGAGAAGCTCAGTGATTAAAAACAAGAAGCATTTCTTAATTCACCTGCTCTTTGGCTTTCTCTTTGCGCATGTCTTGATTTCTTTAAAGTGAGGCACCTCTTTAGGCATAAATCAGCCTCTTTCAATAAAAGTTAAATATGACAGAAGTGAAACACAGCCTTGAAAAATATAATGAGCAGTAAAGATTATTATGCATCGACACCCCCAGGGAAGCGAATATTTTATAGAAGAAAAAGGAGAGGCAAAGACCATTTAAAATGTATGAAAAGAACAAAAGCAGTCACGGGTTGAAAGTCCATCTGAAAGGACTGGCAACGTTTTGGTGACGCTGATGTGGACTCCTGGTGTTCCTTGCAGGGGACAAAGGACAGAGTGTGCGAGTGCCCTGCAACCCGCAGCATTGTTTTTCCACGGAAAGTGCAGAACTCTGTGCCTCTGTCCTTCTGCAGCATTTAAAACCACAACAGAGAGACCGAACATTTCTGAGAGAGACAGAACAAAACCAGATTATTCTGCTGTGCTGCTGCATTGCCGTAGCACAATACTCTGTTCAAAATTGTCTCTTTGGGGGCACATTTTTTTTGAACCATGTTATGTCTATAAGGAGTCTCTGTGTTGGAGAATTTGCATGGGTAGTGAAAATAGCTGCCTCATTCAAAATATTGACTGAAAAGGACAGATTCTTTAAGCCAGAGAGTGTTTCCTTTTTAGCATTTTGGGAGGTGCCTGAGCTTTGGGGTGAAGTGTTGATTAATTGGCTGTCCCATTCTTCTGCTTTCAGTGCCACCATCACAGCCTGGAGCCGCCCTAGGTCTCCCGGAAGGCTGTCTTATGCCCCCGTGGGGAATTTGCACATGTGGTATTTGAGCACATACTGTTGTAAGGTGCAGAAATTAAGGTCTTCGTTTCCCATTTGCCCCGCAATATTCGCCTGCAGGTGATCCGGAATGCTCATTTTCTGAGTGCAGGTCACCTGAAAGGCCAGTTCTTTTGCCCTTCTGCCTGAATAGCTGCTGATTTCTCCTCTTATATCCATCATGATCAATTATCCAGAAAAATTGCTTATTCGGATCGTTAAATCTCCAATTAGTCTGAATAATCGACATCCTATTGTATCCCATAAACATGAAACATGCTGTGGAGCACAACTGGCTTCTTCTCAAGTTTAGATGTGCGGCTCTTGCATTTCTGCGCTCCTTGCAGTCTGGTTTTGCAAGGCCTTTCCAAGATGGTGGCCACTGGCCCTAGGGTGGCCCAGCCAAGGGGTTCCCACAAGCCTATCTTTTGAGCTGGGACAAAAGTTGAAATGACACATCCACAAAACATGGACATTTAATGGACATCCCTCTGTGCCACCACTAGTGTGAGATCATTTTTTCTGCTTGTGGATTTCAAATCCATGTTTATCTGGACTCCAGAGACTGTCCTCTTAAGGAAAATGGCAGGAATAGAAATTAAGGTGACCTCCCCAAGGTCTTACAGCTGGTAAGTGGCACAGGCCAGCCATTTACTTATTGGACTCCTGCTTTGTTTCTGATTCCTTATTAAGTTTATGCACCGAGGGAGGAGGGTTTGAGCAGGATGTGAACATGAGTACGATGAATAGCCAGGCCCTGCCTCAGAGTTGCTCAAGGGGAAATAGGACAAGTACATTCACAACTCTCCCACAAGGTAGGAATAAATGACCTAAGAGAGATGGATAAAGAGCTCATCTCTCTGGAAGTTGCCTTGGAGATGGGGGTCCCAGAGCCTGCCAGGTCAGGGGATCCATGCAAGCACAGGCTTGGGGCTGAGCTTCAGTTGGCACAAGGCAGACCACAGAGGATCTTGAATGGAGCTTGGAGTCTATTCTACGGCCTTCTAGAAGGTTTCACGCTGTGGAGCTATGTGGTGGCAGCTGCCTTAGGAGATGAGTCCAGCGGTGTGGAGGCTAGGCTGCTGGATCTGTTGCTCAACTGTGTATCTGAGGTCATACCAAGGGAAGCTGGTTTTGTTTTCTTCCAAAATTGCTTTAACATGCCAATGTGAATTGTGAATTCCAAGAATAGGGAGAGTTCCTAAATTTATTTGACCACAAAACCTCTTTTTCACAGTGACTGGTGCATGGTAGCCCCTCAATATTTTTGCATGAACAACTAAGCAAGTGTAACACCAACGTTCCACAGCCTAGGGTTAAAAAAACAGGGACTGAAGCAAGAAGGAAGGCTAGTGTGAGGCCTCAATAATTATGCCTGAAGGTCAGGAAACCTAAGGGTGGCACACCCCCAGCAGGCTTGGCTGAGGGACCCCCCTCTGGGTATCTCTGCCCCTTGGGTCTACCCTAGCCCAGTGAGCCCCAGTTTTCCCATCTGTGTCCTCCATACATCATATGGAATGGAAGAGGGTCAAGACCTACGAGACTGGCAGCCCATGGACCAGGGGAAAACTGGACTTCTTCATTTGTGCTTTTATACCTTTGAAAATTTTTTGAGTGTTTTAAACAAAAAGTGTAGTGAGCTTTCCACTTCAACAACTGTCCTTACTAGGTGTGAGCTGTCGTTTTCCATGTAAGGACTCAAGGAAACAGGGTGGAGGTTGAGGAAGAAATTAAATATGCTTCTTTAAATGTTTTCCTACCCCCTCCCTCTTTTTAAATGAGACTGTGACTAAGGGGGAGAACTGAGGAGGAGGTTCCTAAAGGGAGCGTTTGTGGCCCCCGGGAGCCCTGGCCTGAGCCTTGCTGCTGGGGTGTGGACGCCGCCTCGGGTTCAGGTGAAGCTTTCTCCTCCCTTCTGCCCCGGGCCCTCGGGGCCTTCCTCGTCTTCCTCTGAGCTTCCTCCTCTGCCTTAGCTCCTTGCCCATCCCGTATCTCCTCTGGAGTATATCACACTGTGGAATAGCCCTTCCCTCCTTAAACTCTCAGCTCCCCTAAGCCTCCTTGAGCAAGCCCACCAGTGCTTCATTTAGATTCAGTGGTTCTGGCACAGAAAGGAAAAAGAAAACCTATTTGGGGGTAAAACAGATGCTGAGCCCTGACTACTTCTCTCTCATTTTCCTTCACATTTTTCTTGGTAGTCTTTTTGTCCACTAATCTCTTGATACTCTGCTCCTCTCTAGGATCACACCAGACAGAAGACAGCCAGACCGGAGGGTGGCTGATTGGTTCCAGTGCCCATGAGGGGTTAGTGGCTAGGCTGGAACCGGAGCCCATTGTTTCTTTCTACTGTACCCCACTCCCTTCCTTGATAGTGCCTGCTTCTCTAGAACCTTCTTCCTCTTATTAGAAGATAGTAGGGTCTACTCCAGATGTTGAAGAAAGGTAAGGAGCAATTACAAAGACCCAGTATGGGGAATAGCTTAGCATTTTGCATTTAGTGAAAACCCGTTTGCAGCTTTTCTTCATATTTGGTTTAAAGCATTTGCATTATACAGTTCATTTATGACTTTATCATAATTAGATACAAGTTGCTGCTGCAATATGCTTAGTCTGTTATTATTGTGCTTGCTTTTTTTTTTTTCGTTCCTGCTCATCTTCTTATGGTATTTTGTCTTATTGGCATTATGCCAAATCTTTTAAATGTTTATAATCTGCTTTCTGAGATGGAGGGAGGGGGCAAAGACGGTTATTTCAAAACTTCAGGGAAAATGAAGAAATGTGTATACATATGTATTCATCTAGAGCAACTGCACTATCACAGCACGGTTATGGCAGAAATGGGAAAACATCAGATTAACAGCTTACAGGGTTTTCATGCTCCCAGCACTCAAAAATGGTATGTCCGCAGCAGCTTCACAAACATGGTCTAATTGCTGCAGCTATTTTTGAAAAGAACATTTTTAAATGACTAAAGCAGGGAGGTTCGAAGGCTCCCTCCTGCACATGCCCAGCCATTTCTCCTATTTCGGAATGATTTTTTACTTGAGGACAGATTGTTGGGTATCTGTGACAGCCAAATTGACAGGGAACTGTGGAACAGTTCCAAAGGAGCCCATTTCTCTAAATGGAATGTTGAGAAACCGTTCACACAATTTGGTTAATTTGCTTGCTTTTTGAGAATTTAAATGTGACCTTGGCTATTATTTGAATTTTTAAGAAGAAATAGGTGCAAAGGTCTCCTAAAGTGAGTATGTTCTGTGTGTCTAAGTGATGGGTGACAGGGAGCTCATTTAATGTGGGTGTTGATGACATGGGTTTGCCTGTCAGACTGTAAAACATCTCCCTTAGTAATCTTACAATTGCTAACTACTCTCTTATGGCCCTTTTCCCATGGGAGCTTTAAAGTTGGCCCATAAGAGCACAAGGACCCAGGGAATTTTCCAAATAGCAGAAGCTATACATGAATGTTCAGATAGTGGCTGGGCTGGAAGAGCCAGGGAAATCAGAAGCCCAGTTTCTCCCCCGTTCCTTCCAGCTCCTTAGCACAGGCAGGTGGGGCAACGGGGAGAGGACCTCAGCGGCGCCAGGGGATGCTTTGTGTTAGGGGGCACTGGAGAGCATGACCTCTAAGGAAGCACCACCAGGGCCAAATGTCCTGTTGTTATGGAAATTGATAAAGTCTCTGCAAGACTCACTCTTCACACTCTGCATCTCTACAGACTCAAGTCACAGCCACCATCTGCTCAGGATGTTCCATCAAAGTCCTGGCCTGCCCAGGTCACACCACTTTGTAGAAATTTAGCTTTTACTTGTTTTTCCTTTACATTGCTGCCTACTGTTTGTTCATTCCTTTATTCTTTACCACCTCCATTAAAGAGGAGAGAGGTTAAACTCTAAGAAGTCAATCCCATTACTTTTTAGTGTTGTAGTATAAAAAGGGATTATTTCTTCTCCTACTGCCCTTGTCTTCAAACACAGCTGGAAGCTGATTGCCCATGTGTGCAGGCAGTGTGCTGAATCAGCCATTATAAGCGGTTTCCAGGTGATGCTTGACCTGGCCTCAAGTAATTACTGGAGACCAGCTCGGGGTTAGTCACATTTGCCTGTATTTGCCTCTGTGTGTGTGCATCATTGGGTATCTAGGAAATTTGTTTTGTTACTAAATAATTATGTTCAGCAATATTCCTCCCAAATTCTATATACTTAATATTACACTCTGTCTGAGGGAAGGGGGATATTTATATATGTAAGTAGTAGATTTCAGCTTCCATTGTGGCTCCTGATTTCAGCACAGATGCTCACTACCTACGTAACCTGCACACCATGCCTTGTGCCTGACAGCTGAGAGCATTTAGCTATTTTAATGGCTCTTATAGGAGCAAAGGCTCACAAATCTTCTCCATCTAAAAGCACTGCCATCATCCCTTAACAAACTGCAACATAATCGATGTTTTCTATCAAAAGAATCTTAAGTAGTATAAAATAACACAGGCAAATATTTCATCTTTTGTTTCATGGTCCACACATTTTCAAAATTCTTTTTAGTCTTATCATTTTGAATCTAACTTGGCAGTAAATGAAAATCATTCACTTGATAGCATAAGCCCCGATTTCTATCCATCTTCTAGAAGGCAGCTGTCTCTGTTTCCAAGGCACTGTTCTCATGCATTCAGCTCATAGTCATTGAACCTGTTTTGTGTTGGGAGTGACGTGTGATACAAGGGGGCTCTGGCATGCAGTGTCCTGCTGTGAAGGCTTCTCCCTGAGCGGAGAGGAGAAGTGCCTTGAAGCCGTGACACAGGAAAGGAGGCTGCAGGTTTCTCAGCACAGGGCCCAGCCGGGAGTGCTTCAGGGGTTCAGAGGAGAGAGCCCACCTTTGCTCAGGGCCTTCAAAGAGGTCTTCCTAGAGGAGTCGCAGTTGAACCGGTGGATGGAAATGGTAGAAGGGAGCGTGTTGGTGTGGGGGGAGGCAGGGTGGCTGAGTGCAGAGAGGAGGGACTGAATCAGGTGTAGAGGGGCTTCTGCACAGCTAGCTGTCAAAACCAGAGGTTATGCTTTTGATTCCTAGTGCTCTCAAGGAGGGAGAACTCAGATGGTCTAGACAGAATTTTGATTTCTAACAGAATCATCAGAGTTATCTTCCTGCTTGGACACACCTGCCCAGGGATGTATCCAGAAGAGTAAATGCACATACATGTGCACATAGACGCACACATTCCCCTCCTCCTGCACTCAGGGTTGATACTCACCACAAGACAAAAAGACTTAGGGCTCACAGATTCTCATCAAACTCGCAGTAAAGCGTAAACATCTTCTCTTGTAATCCTAGTTTTCTGTTGCAAGGCTTAAGAAAGTCGATTTCTTGGGCTTTATTCATAATTCTTTGTTTTGCAGGAGTCCCCTTCTAGGCAGAGATAACACAACGACATTTCCTTTAATATGGACCCTCATTTGCTGCTCTGTGTCACCTTCCCACCTGAGTGCAGTAGAAGAACTGAGGCTCAGGTGACTTCCTGCTTGATACCATTGCTTCAAACAATATTCAGGAAGCATCTGTCCATCACTCAGGTCTCTCTGTAAGGATTGTCATTGAATAAGCAGTTCTCCTGAGAGTCTCCCTTCTAAGCAGCCTAATTTATCCTCTGGTAATTTTCCACATATATGGTTTCTCACACTCTTTTTTTTATAAACACATCCACACCAACTGTCCATTACAATTCTATATTTCACTTCTTTTCAGATTGATCTGTTGACATAGAACTATCTTTCTAACCATTATTATTACAACATTCAATGCAATCATCATTAGCCCATTAATTCAAATCTATTGCTCTCATTGCTAATATCACTGTTAACTAACTATGAATAATTCATGCTTTTACTGAAATAATTACTATTATTAACTATATCCCAGCTCACATAATCTATCTTTCCTGCCTCATCTCCCTCTACTTCCTTTCACCTTCTCCCTGCTGTATGTTACAAAGGGAACAATTCAGTCTTCCTTGCACTTAGAGTCGGGCTTCTCTCCCTGTGCCGTAAAGAATGTGTGTCAGTAATCAATGAGCAATTAGTTCCTCCACAGAGAAAAGAGCTAGGGTGAATCACTGCTTCTGTGGCCCATGTGGGTTTATCAGTTTTGCTCTTGAAGGATGCCACAGGAACCCCCTAATGCCACGGGTCAAGCGTCAGAGATAAGTAATGTCCCCTTCTCTCCCTACCTATTAGGTGAGAACAGAAGACAATTGGAAACAAAGGAGAAGAAGAGGTCAGAGCGTCTAGATTTGCTCTCCTTATCTTCCTGGTAAATTGAAAGAGTTAGTTGAAAATATTGGTAATACACACCTGTCATTGATTAAAATATCACCATGTTTTTGATGTACTCTAGAATCCTTTTCTGAATGGAGCTTCAGCTCTTAAAGCTCTTACAAGAGTTGGATTTGTCAAATGACTATATGCTATTGTGCTGGGCACTATGGGGCACTTAAATGCTGCTAGCCTGAAGAGACGGGAAGTCTAGTTAGGGATATAGGAGTAATTCACTAGGACCTGGTCCATGTCCAACAATGGGGTCCTCTGAAGGCAAGAACAACAAAACAGCCCTTAGACAGGTGGGTAAGCCCAGGGGTCTCTGGGTCACAGAGGAGGGGGCATTATTTGTCCTGGGAAGGCAGGAGCTCTGGGAAAGCGTCACAGAGGATCTTTCCAGGTGAAGAGGCTGCAGTTAAGAGGACTAGGCCTAAGCATCGAGGCAGAGAGAACCATATGCGGAGACATGGAAAGCACCCGAGGACTGGTGCTCGGTCAGAGTGATGACTTATCTGGTGGTGGCCAGTATGTGTTTGGTGAAGTGATGGCATACGGATCTGGGGATCATGGGGGCCAGATCAAGCTGCCCCCACTGAGACTCGTGGGCTTTTTTCAGTGGGTAATAGCCATTCACTGAAGAGTTTTAAGCTTGAGGGGTTGTAGGAAGGTCACACTGGCCACAGCAGTGTGAAGGAGGGCTTTCATCATATGTCAGATGAGGCGTCAGAAAGGCTTAACTGAGAGAGAGGACATGAGGATCAAGTGTTGGAAGAGTGTAGAAAACATGATGCCATCATATTTTAAATTATGGGGCTAAAGAGAGGGGAGTGTCTCCTGTAACTTTCAGGTTCTAGCTGGAGTGGCTGGCTGAGCAACAGAAACGTTGTCCAGGGGCCAGGATTCTACAAAGAGTAGATTTAAGGGCAGGCAGGACAGAAGACAAGGTCGTGAGTTGTGCTTTGGCATGTTACATTTTAGGTGCCAAGGTGGAAATGACCAGAAGGCAGAAAGACACTTAAGCCACAGGCTGGGGCTTGAGGTGAAGATGTGGGAGTTGTTACTTTGGGGCAGTGTTTGATGAGCTCAGATGAGATCACCCAAGAGTTGTTGAGAGGAAGAATGTGTGACTAACCAACATTGGAGGGAAGAAAGCAATGGATGGTAGGTGCCGAATAGTTGAGGACACAACATGCTCTGGAGTTGGTTTATGAAAGGAGAGCGCGGTCTCTCCAACTGGGGTGAAAGCCTTTCGATAATAACCCGAGGGCCGTCTCTGTGCCAGTTCCAGGCACTGTGCGCACAAAAATGAATAAATGCCGTCCCAGGCCTTACGGGAAGACAGACATGTGAACAGATAAGTTACAGGTCAACAAATCCCAAAGCTGAAGTCTAAACAAAGTGCTATGGGGCACAGAGTTTATTTTTCTTTCTTATTACAGGGAAAAGAAATGCTAATTGTAGAAAAAAATAGAAAATACAGATAAACAGAAAGAAGATATAAATAATAGTTCATAGACACAGCTGTTAACATTTTCATACAAGCTTCATGCAAATAAACATTTTTAAAAATCAAAATAGGGTCATGCTATACTGTCTTAGTTTGCCAGGGCTGCCGTGACGAAGTACCACAGACTAGTTGGCTTAAACAAGAGGAATGTCTTGTCTCCTGGCTTTGGAGGCTAGGAGTCCAGTATCAAGGTGTCAGCGGGACCATGCTGTCGGAGGTTGGTGGCGTTGCGGGGTGACTTGCCAACCATGCATCCCTCCGTCCCGCGGCGGCCCTGCCTGCCTCTCTCCTCCTGCAGAGCCCACATTGCCTCCGCTCGGACGAAGGCCCGCCTTGACCATGACATCCTCTAAGCGCCTGTTTACCAACGAGTTCACGCCCACAGGACCAGGGGTTGGGACTTGAGCGTGTCTTCGTGGGGGATGTGATTCAATCCCTAACATATACATGCTCTTGTGTAAACTTTTCACGTAACATTTATTAACATCTTTACACAATATTAACTTTTTGTCTACTGTTTCATCTTCAGTGGGTGCCTAGCCTTTTTCTAAGCGCACTTGCAATTCGTGATTCTAGTTCTCAGCCACTGGGCACTTAGATTGTTTCTGGATTTTCACCAGGATTGTCAGAACGGTGGGCACCCTGTGGCTACATCTGTGTGAACCTTAAAATTATTTCTTTACAATAAATTCCTGGAAGTGTATCTGTTTTGTTAAAGGGTGTTCTCATCAAGTTTTTAAAGAAGCAGATACCATCCAAACTTGCTAGCTCCAGTATGAAAATGGGAGTGACGTAGGAGATCAGGGAATTTCACGGCGCCCAAGAACAGAAGACCCCATCAGGCCTCCTGAGAAGCTGGAAGTAAACTCTCTGGATGCAGAGCCCCTTTTCCAGTTCCTCAGGGCCCCTGTGGCCTCTCACCTTTGCCCCTCTCCTTTGCCCACCTGCTTGCTTGCTTCTTTTGCGCGTGATCCAGTAGGGCCTCCAGGCTGCTCAGCACCAGCGGCTAACAGGAGCCTCTGTCTCGTAGTTGGAGTCCTTGAGAAGGTGAATCTGAGTGGGCCGAGCCCCACCAGCCGTGAATCCTGACCGGGAACTCCAGGCAGCCGTGGTTTGGGTTTGAGCATGGGCTTCCAGCCGGCAGTGTGCAGAGCCTGCTTGCAGGTTATATTTACTTTTCCTTGAATCTCAAACATTTTACTGGGATATGAGTAGTGTGGCTCTTTCTTGGTACTCAGTAAACTAGTTTTATTTGAAGATGCAAATCTTTTTTTTTTTTTTCAAGTCATGAAAGTTTTTCCATGTTGTTTGATTAATTTTTTCCTTTTTCTGACTGTTTTCACCACCTGGGATTCCTATTATTCCCATATTGGATCTCTTGACTCAGCCTTAGGTTTTGCTTATCTTTTTCCTCATCATGGCTCACTTAATCTGTTTTTATTCCGAATTCTAGGAAAAACTCTCTATTCCAGCCAAATTCACTGATTTGATTTTATGCACTATCCAATCTGTTCTTTGGGAAATTCTATTGCATTTTTAATTTTGACAATTGTATTCTCAACTAAAAGTAATCTTTCCTGACCTCAGATTATTCCATTTTCATATTTGCAGTATGTTATTAACTCTCAGTGGGAATTTGATTGAGAAATTCCCTGAAGTGTTCTGTTCCATAGTGGGGATATTTCCTTATATTCTTTAAATTAATCCCTTTACTGGCCTACTAAATTTTTTATATGCCTGGTGCTTTTGTTTTCTTTGTGTTTATTGTGGTTTCATTGTGGGTAACTTCCCCAACAGTTACTTGTGCCCTGCGCCCTGTGCCTAAAGCATTCA
>JAQZBX010033895.1:0-25200 GCA_029593785.1 Cabassous unicinctus
GGAATCCAAGAAGCCTGAACCCTGGGCAAATGTCCGGCAGCTGTCTTGCTCCAACATGTGACATTGGACTTTGGTGAGAGAAGAAACTTAACGCTTTATGGCCTGGAATCTGTGGACTTCTACCCCAAATAAATACCCTTTATAAAGACCAACCCATTTTTGGTGTTTCACATTAGCACCCCTTTGGCTGACTAATACACCCAGGTTGCCAGAAATTTTTTGCTTAGAAAGCAAGGGATTGTCTCCATCCAACAGTAAGTCTTGTCTATAAAGAAGCAAATTCCACCCAGTAGAGCTTTCACTGACTTCCCTCCCCACCTATGGAAGAAGCCAGCTTTGCCTCCACCTGCACATTCACTTCAGTAGAACCGACACATAGACGTGCCCATTCTCTGGATTCTGCTTTGAACTGGTGCAGAGCTTGTGCTGCTTTGTGTTTAATAGCTGAGGGTGACAGATGTGGTCAAGCCTGTAAGAGCAGGTTTGAAGTGCTGTGCTAAAGAAAGCGGAGGAGGTGAAAGGAAAGAACAGCTAGTGTTCTGGGGCTGAACTGCATGTAAAAGAGGCTGAATTTGAATAATGACAGTTAGCTATTAACTCTCATAGCTATTAAGAAGTCCTCTACTATCGAAATTTCTAAAGTAAAAGTAATTATGTTATCACAGGCCTTAAACTCCTTAGCTGCCTCCAAGAATGGTCCCTGGAGGTGCTACCTCAGAATCACAGGGAACGCTTATTAACAACACGGAAGGCTTGACCACTCTGTAGACTTACAGGGTCAGAAAAACTAAACCCAGGGGCTCGATGGTGGTGCAGCGGCAAGGGCTGTAGGCCATGGGGTTTTCTTTTGACAAAGGTCTGAAAGCCACTAACTGCTCTAGCACTGCACCCCCACCCCACTGAAACTAATGCCCTTTACAATGAGAAACTTAAACGTGAAAGTATTTGATCACCAAAAAAGCAATGATCTACAATGTGAACTATGGTCCCTGCTTAATGGCAAAGCCCCAGGATGTGTTTATCAATTGCAATTAATGTGCCACACTAATGAAGGATGTTTATGTGGGAGGCTATGGGAGGTGTGGGAGGTGGGGCATATGGGAATCCCTATATTTTTGTGTAACATTTATGTAATCTAAGTATCTTTAAAAAAAATTTTTTTTTTCATTTAAAAATAAAAAAGCAATGAATTTAGTGTAGAAACAAACAGCCATATACATTTCAACAGGGACAGCCACTGGGGTTCATATTATCTTGAAAAATTATTTTAAAATTATATTTAGAGTATTCTGTTTAGAAAGGACTTTCAGTCTTCAACCTCATTTAGGAAACTATACGTTCAAAACAGAGATTTTTTGTTTGTGTCTTTTAACTTTTAGTGCTTAGAGGTGTTTAAATGCATGTGGAATCATTTGTCACCAATTCTAGACTAATAACTGGATTTTAAAAAAATGTTCACATCTGCAAGTCACTGATTCAGCATTTAGTCCTGTTTTCACAATTGTTATACATGTTTTGTGTAACTAAAGGATATGTTAGTGACTATGAGACAATGATAGGAGCTAGACTTTTCTCAGTGGAAAAACTTTCAAGCTGGGAGAGAAGAGACCAAGGTTTTAATTCTTGCTTGGTTCCTAAAGAGATTTGTCAGTGTGAGCCTCGGTTCCCTCATTTATAAAACAGATCGATAAGGAACTTTTCATGCTGTGGTATGTATTTTTCACAGGCATATACATTGGGGTTGGTCACTGTTGTTTGAATACTTGTTCCAGAGCAAGTATGTCACTTGCCCTCAACACATTGCTTTGCAGGTGTCTTCAAATTTTCTGAACTTCCTCTTGTCATCAATATTTTTGATAATATTCGCTAAAGCACCTTTAACCTCTGAAAGCTTCCTATTTTATTTTCCTTTGGGCTCTATGACCCATTTGGTCTCATCTCACAATCCTAGATCATGGAATGGCTTCTCAGCGTGTAGATTTACTTCTGTTCTCTTAGAGTTGTTATGATACTTCAGTGGCTACAAATTTCTCTAAAGAACTTGTTTATCGGGATGTATCTTCTATAATAAGGCCCATTATTTTATAATGTAATATAAAGATATAATTGTTTGTTTAAAACTCTTTGGAAAATAAAAAATGCATATGGACTATACATTACTGAATTATTAAATTATTATCCATAATAATCATAATACATGTATATTATTAATTCTTAAAGCTTTAAAGACTACAGATATTTTTGATATTAGAAAATATCTAATTTTCAGAAATAAAAACTTTATTAGCATGTATATGTGAATAATTCAGGATGCACTTGTGGGAAGGTAGGATTCGCAAGGAGGCAGCAGCAGCTTATAAAAATATACTCACAATCCAACCTACACAGACAAGAAAAATAGAAAAATTGTTTTGACACTTGAATTAACACCTTACATTTGCATTTTTCTTTTTTCTCCATGAAATCTTTTCACACTTATTATGTTTCATTCTCACAAAATAAAGCAGACTTAGTATACTAAAGTTTGAGAACCAATTTAAATATATATAAATTGATTCTGTGGTCTCACCCCAACAACTGAGCCAAAACCTTCTGGAGATGCTGTCTGGGAATCTGTACTGTGCAGACGGGGGAGCTCCATGGAGGCGACAGGTAAGTGGGAACCATAAGATGCCTCGGGTTGCTTTGTTATATGGGGCACTGTCCTCAATGGCTGTGAGCACAAATGGAAGCCAGCTGGCTGGGCTATATTAAAAATCTCTAAAGACACATTCTTTAGCAATTTCTCCAAAATATCTGTTACCCACGTTTTATCACCACCCTGCAGTTTTCAGAATTACACATTAAGTCACTGTTGCTCCCATATTCAACTCTCCTCAGTATTTGCATTTCAACGTGTCACAGACATCTCAAACTCAACATGTCTAGAACTGAACCCCTGATCTTTCTCCCAAACCTTCTCCCACAACATATGAAAGAATGGCAACTCAAACACTCCACTTGCCCAAACAGAAAACAGAAAAATGGGGTCATTTCGTTTTCTCCTTTCATTTTCTCACACTCACCTGTAATTAGTGAGCAAATCTAGCCTCCTCCCCTCACCTACATTGCTATTGTCCAGTGCAACAACCATCAGCGGCTCTTGCCTGGATTTCTGCTTTCCTAATAGGTCTCTCTTCTTTCTACTCCTGCTCCTGGATAGGCATTTCCCAACACAGAAGTGTCCTTTACCAACTCCAGCCAAATTGGATTTGTTGCTGTTTTCTGAACACACCTGGCCAGCTCCTGTCTCAGAGTTTCACATGTGCTGGGCTGTTCCTTCTACCTGGAAGGTTCTTTCCGCAGGTATTCAGATAGCTGGCTCTTCTGACTGTTTCGAATATTAGTTCAAATGTCACTTGCTCAGTTTGGTCTTCCTTGACTGTCCAATTTTAAGTGGCAAATCTTCTTCTCAATCACCCCCTTACTTAATTTAATATTGCCCTTTTCTATGTTATTTTGTTCCATAAAACTTTGACTTTCTAACACAGTGCTGTCTAATGGAACTTTCTGCAACGATGGAAATGTTCTACATTTGTGTTGATCAATATATTCATTACTAGCTAGCCATAGGTGGCTACTGAGAACTTGAGACTTGGCTAACTAAATGGAGAAACTAAACACAGAATTTAATTAAATTAATTTAAATATTTAAATTTGAATTAGTTTAAATTAATTTAATGTATTAATTAATTTTTAAAAAAGATTCATTTTTATTTATTTATTCCTCCCCCGCCCCCACAGTTATTTGCACTTGCTGTGTCTGTTCGACTTCCCTGTTTCTTTAGGAGGCACTGGGAAACGAACCCGGGACCTCCAAAGTGGGAGGGAGGTACCTAACCGCTTGACTACCTCTGTTCCCTGCCTTGCTGTATCACTCATTATGTTTTTCTTCTTGTGTCTCTTGTTGCGTCAGCTTACTTTGCCTGCCTGTCACGCCAGCTTGCTGTCTTCTTTAGGAGGCACTGGGAAACGAACCAGGGACCTCCCATGTGGTAGGTGGGAGCCCAATCTCTTGAGCCTCATCTGCTTCCCTATTAATTATTTTAATTAGATTTAACTTAAATAGTTACTTGTAAAAATGGCTAACATATTGGACAGCACAGTTCAACTGGAAGCCATTTTTTTTGTGTTTTATGATGATGGGATCAAGATTCCTTTTGTGTCATATTTCTATGCAACTGCCCCAGCACCAATGCATATCAATGCCACCTCTGCAATAAATCAAGGGTCCACATATGAGTGAGTCTGTGTATATTCTCTATTCTGTTCTCTTGTTCTATTTTTTATCCTTGTGACACTAACACACTGTTTTACTTAGCCTATCTGTATATTTTTATATCTAGTAAAGTTGAGTCCTCCACAACTATTTTTTTTTCAAGATTTATTTGGTTCTTCTTGTACCTTTGTATTTGCTTGTAAATTTTAGACTCTGAATCCTAGTTTTCACCAAAACAGAACACCCAACTAACAAAATCACTGGGAATTTCAATTTGAGTTTGCGCTGAATCAATGCCTGGTTAGAAAGAATTGAT
This sequence comes from Cabassous unicinctus, assembly GCA_029593785.1. Lineage (NCBI taxonomy): Eukaryota > Metazoa > Chordata > Mammalia > Cingulata > Chlamyphoridae > Cabassous > Cabassous unicinctus. The sequence continues at coordinate 4,575 of JAQZBX010033895.1, forward strand.
ATTTATGCAATATCAAGTCTTCTAATAAATGGAAATTTATGTTCCTCCATTTATTTAGGATTTTAATTTATCTCAAGAGCTGTTTATACTTACCTGTGTAGAAGCCTTGTACCTCCTTCATTAGATTTATCCCTACATATTTCAGATTTTTTGAGACTTGAAAAGAGAATCTTGTAAAATTTCATTTTTTAATTGCTTATTGCTGGTATTCAGAGATAAAATAAATTGTTATATTAACTTTATATCAATGATCATCCTAAATTTTAATAGCTTATGTTTAGATTGCTTAGGATATTCTTAATACATCATCAAGTCATCTATGCAAAATGAGAAGCTCATTTCATCCTTTCTAATACTTTCATCTTTTATTTATTTCCCTTGCTTTTCGACAATTGCTAAGAGCTCCAATACAAAGGTGAACAGAAACGGTGACAGTAGTCATCCCTGGTCTCAGGGGTCTCAGGATTTCATCAGGAAATGTAGTATTTGTTGTAGGTCTTTTGTGGGTAACTTCTATCAAATTAAGGAAATTCCCTCCTATTCGTAATGTATTGAGTCTTTTTTTAAAATCATGGATGGATGTTGAATTTAATTAAACACATGAACTGTGCCTACTAATTCCTATGTAAATTTATATAAGTAAATGATTCAAGAATAAACTTCATATTTACACACATTTAAAAAACAAATTTTTTTCAAAGCGTTCACATATATCAATCTGCTCAGAGAAATAAAGTCTATCCTTTTCATTCCAGGACATTAGAGGCACCATTTTATTACTAAATGTTCTGCACAGATACCAGATGCATAATAAATAATGACATTTTTAATCATTGTCATTAAACTATTTTTAACTGTGGATGTTCAATTCTTCTACCAATACATCTTTTAATCAAGTTGCAAATTAGATCAGCTTTCTACTTTTTTTCATTTTGATTTTGTGTGTTTAAAGCATTCATGCAAATTTAACTAATAAATGAAAGTTGATTAACTCACCAGTCATATTGCAATATACAAGAAATGGTCCCAGGGGGCCACTTCCATCTGAATCTATATAGTAAAACCCCGAAGTATTTCCTCTGTGCTTATAGGCTTCACATGACTGCTCATAGATAGCTGTGAAAAAATGGATTATCATAAATGGAATAGAATGAAATGAGTCTCTTCAGATTAAATTTGGACACAAAATACTCCAGGTCTTGAACTTTAGTGAATACATTACTGACCAGGAGAAAAGATAAAAGTACTTTAAAAGACAAACCCATTCTCCTTTTATTTTTTTGTTTGTTAATATTAATGAATACAAATAGATGGGATTAAAGAAGAAGAAGAAGAAAGAGGTTGCAATTATTTTTATCACTAAAGGAAAATGAGATTACTTTGTCAAAATGAAAAATTGGTTTATTTTTTACATTAGGTGGAACAAGGATAGAGAGGGTAGGTATTTAAGTGTTAAGATACATATGATTATAATGTGATACCTTTTTCTTGTGACATACATTTTGCAATTTCTCATTTTAGCATCACCTTGTAATAGTCTAACATCCAAAATACATTAATGCAATCTCCTTAAATAATCTGCTGTCATCCAGTAATTATGCAATAGAAAAGTTTTAAATAATATTGTAACTATACTCTTTTCTCACATAAAATGCTCTATAGGCAAAATTATTTTTTTCAGAAAACATACAGGACTACAAATTACCTCATCAATAATGTTTAAAATAACTTACAAAAAACTCCCTCAAATGCTTTGAAATGAGAATTAAAGATAACTGAAATTCAAAACAGAAGAAATATCTATATGAAATATACCCCCAGTGGCCATAGTGTATTCTGATCCATAATTGTATATTTTTGATTATATAAATATATTGCCATGTACAAGGTTTTAGCCCCTGTGTATGATGCCCCTCCTCTTGCTACTTGGTCAAATGTACAATAATCTCCATTAATTTTTTATACAGTAAAATGAGAAAGAAGCAATTCCCCTGCCCTTTTCTGAATCTATTTTAAATTTTGAAAATCATTTTAATGAGTGTTTAGACATGAAATAATGCAGCTAATTTCTTCAGTGCTACAATAATTTCAGATACTCACACAAATGTACTTCTTCACTACACAATCAGATGGTTTTATTTTGTTCCAACTATATATTGCGTAGATGGAGATACACACATGGATTGTTTTCTGGGCACATTTGTATTTTGTGCCAGTGAAGCAGGCATGTAAAATTGGTTTCTACATGTGCACACATATACTCCCAAATGCCTTGAAAAAGCTTGGCAGACACACACACACCTTTAGGGGGTGGGGGGCTGCTATTGGAGAGGAAATATGTTGGTTGGGGATAATTGTAAGAGGACTTTTGCTTTATCTTTGACTTTTTATAACATGATGTTTAATGTATTGTTTGTCTAATGAAGCCTTTTTAAAGACCCATCCCTGTCCCTCCCTTTCCTTTTTTTTTTTTTTTGGTAAAAACAGTGACGGTTTTACCGAAACCAGCTCTATCATTCTGGCCCTATTTCCCAGAATAAAGCACTTTTAAAAATTATTACTATTTACCATTTGAGTTCTCCCCCAGAGCTATTTGTGATTATATTTCGATTCAGTTGTTCATAATTAAAAACGAATACTTAAGCAATTAAAGCACATTCAACACATTTCTGTTCTGAGCTAAGTACTACACTGGGGATGATGAAAGATACAAAACAGTAAAATACGTAGTGTTCCTCCACTGGCTGGGTAACCTGGGTTCAGTCTTTAACAGCAGCAAACCTCCTCCCTGAACTCTTAGGAGGCAGCCCAAATCCATGTCAGAGGAATGACTGGCTGCAGGGGTGGAAGTGGAAGCGCCAAGGGGTTTGACGGGGAACTCCTCCTGACCACGCACTGCCCTGCCCTGAACCGGGATTTCTGGTGGCCTGCTGTGGAGCCACCAGTCCAGGCACCCAGGATTCCACCCTCAACTCCGGCAGAAGCACAAAGCCGTAGACCAGAGTAAGGGACTGAGAGGGGAGAAAGTGATGATGCTGTATCTAACAGCCTTGCCATAAGTCAAGGCTATAGGAGTCGGTACTAGAGAGAGGTTGCCCAGAAATGTCAGTAGTGATATGGGGAGAAAAGGAAAGAGAAAGTGGGTATTTCTGGCTTCCCATAATATGTTCCTACTGATTAATGGACTTGTAGACAACAAAATGGCATGAGTCTTACAGCTCATGCAAAAAATTTCATCAGAAAAGAAGTGTGGTTCATAACAGAGGAAAGGGTGTTGGTCTTAGAGCACGAGTGTACATATTCTCATCCTCACCTGCCTTGACTTGGGCAAGGTGGTCACTATCTCTCCATTTCCTCCTGGGTAAACTATAGACAATAAGAGTGCCTATCCAAGAGCTATTATCAGAGGAAAACGAGTTAACACTTACAAAACACTAGATCAGTGCCTGGCATAGAGAAAGGACTCAATAAAATTAACTATCATGATTAATATAATTATTATTTACCACCATCATCCTCATCTTCCTTATCAAATAGGTTGCAAGAAATTTTAAGGATTACCCAGACTCTTCTTAATATCTGAATCCCCATGCTATAAGCCACCCCTGCCCTAGTCCACCCAGGGATGGTTCTGAGAATCTCTTTGTTTAATAGTAGGAACAGTAAAAATTTGGTAACCAATCATGTTTCCATCTATATTTTGGCTTCTAGAAAGCTTAGCATCAAAATATTCGCTCACTTCAAGTAATTGAACAAGGTGTTATGTCACGTGCTCTGCATTTTACTTGATTTTTACCCTTAGCTACCTTTTGCTTTACTATACATTGTTTCCTTCACCAGCTAGCCTACTCTTCTCTATTCTGTTTTATATTATGTGTTTATATAAGCTACCTTGACTGCATTATGAAATGACGTGGATTAAAAATAAACAAACTAGAAATCAACTGATGCTAAACTTCAGGGTTGTACATTCCAATACATCCACATACAAGGACATATGTATACACCACAATGAGAGGGGAAATGGGACAAGGCACTGAGAACCGGAGCAAGAATGAGCGGGTGTCTTCAACTTACAGTTATGGCAAGTAGCTCCCCTGTACCCCGTGTGTGCACAATTGCAGTGGAAGGCGTTCCAGGACTGGGAACACTCACCGCCATGTTCACAATAGCTGGGCAAACACCTAGGAGAAGGTGCAGATAGAGTCACTGTTTTTCATTTTTAGACATCATAAAATATCGATCACTTATCTGAAAACATGGTCCTATGAAAGAAGGATGTCAACTGAATAAAATACAGTTATTCAGTCTGTTGTTACACGGCACTTTGGTCATGGAAACAAACTTCAGATCAATAAGGTCATCAGATTTTAACCTATGCTCGGGTTGTTGTGACTGCTTAATTTTCCATAATTCCTACTACATCAAAATGCTTTATTTTGCCTAAGTGGCATAATACTGAATCAATATGTTTTCAGGAATATTAATGGCTTACATGAAATGAAAGTATTTAAACATTGAATTACTATATTGTGTGAAAATTAAAAAGGAAGAAGGCATTAAAATAAAGGGAAGAAAAGAAGGAATAGGGAGGGAGTGACATTTGTATCCACTTAGCATATACATCCATGAATGCTGAAGGACGTAAGGTGTAGATTCACAAATTCCAAGCTGTGTGCCAGGGTGCCTGAGAATGCCTCATCAGACTCGCTGGGGCCCCCACGATATTTTAATTTAATACAGGGATATTCAACATCTGTCAGATACTGTGCAAATTACTAGCTCGAGGTAGTTCAGTTTCAACATTAGATCACGATACAATCCTTTTAATGACATCCTGTCTTTGTGACACTGGGTTTTTAGCAGTAGCTGGATAAAAAAGCAAGTACCAAACAAAATCAATGTGGAACAACAACAATAACAAAAAATCAGTGTCCAATCCGATTCCAAGCTATGAAAAGTTGTGTGGTTCCCAACAGATACACATAGCCAATTGCTAAGTAACTGTGGTAAATTAAAATGGAAATAAAAATATTATTTTTCCTTTGAATTATATGTATTACTTTTCAAAGAGCTATTAAATTGCTAGGTCATAAATACTTGAGTTGTTTGGACCTAAACCATTTACTAAACAGAATTGTTATATTTCTTTTGGCTTAGAGGCACTGTGAAAAATTATTGAGACAGGTAGGGTGTTGAACCGAAAAAGACTTGGGAGCCTCTGGTATTGATGCAAATTGCCCTGTTCAGATTATTGATGCCTTTTAGGATTTAGAATGAAAGATAAAGTGAAAACAAGGCCTTAAGTGCTCTCAATTATTTTAGATTAAAAAAAAATAAACTACAAAACCTGCCAAGAATACATCGGCGATAGGGTTATTATTAAAGTTAAGGATGGACACAATGCTTTGCTTCTAAGATTTCCTTACATTGTAAGTAAGATAAAGTTTTGCTTATAATGTTTGCTGAAGATAATATTGATTTTTCCTAGTTATAATAAATAAATGCCCACTGCACTAACATCAAAAATCTATGAAAGAATAAAGAAGAATTATCTACAATCTCATGATGTAAAAATTATCACTATAAACATATACACATATATATATATTTTTTTCATAAATATAATCATAAGATATGTTGTACTACAACCTGCTTTTTAAGGATTCAAGTGTAATAGCAGGTATCTTTCCATGCCAATTAAGTTTATATATTTTCAGCATTGTATGGAGTGACCAGTAATCCATTCAAAAATGTACCATGATTTGTTTAATTTTTTAGGTATTTCAAATCAATGGTAATCTAGAAGGAAGAAATATTTTAACAATTTTAGTTGGTAATCAGATACAAAAAGAACAAGAGGGCTTTTCTTTAACAGACCTTAAACCATGGCTTAAAAGGGAGCAGATAGAAGTTACTTTGCCTAAAATTCTAAAGAATGAATCTTTAACTATTGTGGTAAATGTGTTATTTTTATTTCATCTGCATTTCCCAAAGGCTGACTGAATTCATTTTCCTTAATTTTTGTTGGTCAGACTTCACTTTTCATACATTTGAATTACAATGTTAGAGACGGACTTGTGGCTTTTATTTGAATTCATCATGTAGTACTTATGTTTAATTACTAGCAACCTATGGCAATTTACGTTGTATAGTGAAGTATTCATTCTAACAAAGTGTTCGAAATAATTATATACTACATGTTTCTTCTCACTAGTCATTTGAAAAGTAAAACAACCTATCAAACCATTTTCTCTAGCCTCCAAAGCTTTACCTTAGACATTTCCATTATTATTTTCATTGCTTATGAACTTGAACAAATACATACAACAGACACAAAAGTTTAGTGATTTATAAGATCTTGATTTATAAGATTTTGATTTATATCTTCATTCCCTCTCCATTCCAATTTACTGTTAAGTGACTCACACGAGATGAGCTGGAACTGATGATATTGAAGTATAGTCTATATAACATCACATTCAGGAAAATTAAGCAATAAGGTACTCATCAGTCCTCGGATAACATCGGCCACCTGAATCCAAATCTCTTATCCTTCCTCAAAACTATGAGATCAATAGGAAGTAAAACAAACAACAACAAACAATGAATACAAACGACACTCCTTCAGTATTTCAGGCGACAGAGAATACCACCATCTTTGATGGATCAACTGTCACCACATGAGCATCAGGGAGAAGAAGCGAGGGCAGCCTTCGGAGGCTCCACAGAGGGGAGGAGACGGAGGGGAAGGGGCTGCGAGCAAAGACCCTGGCCCTGGAACCAACTGGCCCTGGGAGAGGGAAGCTTGATGGAGGGCAGAGGTGGAAGCCCCAAGACCAGGTGGGAAGCAGTGTAGGGGACAGAGCTAGGAGGTCGGAGGCCAGGATGCCCTGGGACAGCCCAGGGCCACGGGCAGGAGGCTGGGGAAACTGGAGGAGAGAAACGGCTTGCCGAGGTCAGAGCAGTAAACCTTCACACCATGGCCTTTTAATTCTTCTCAGGTCTTGTCAGGGAGTCCCGCCCTGTAGCCTGCATGTCCTCTGAGATCAGGGACACATTTGATTTTCCTCCTTCCTGCCCTCAGGGGAGGGTACATGGTGTCTGTGGAGGAGATGGGGACCTTCCAGAATGTAGGGACTGACCACCCTCACCCACTCTAAGCCCCCCACCCTGAGTCCTCGGACCCTGGGCTACCTCCCCGGACTTCCATGTACCAGTGGGCTCCCAGATGAGCGTGTGTGTTTCCTGTATGTATGAGTGACTGTGTAAGGAAAACATAAGGGTTAAGGAGTGTGGGAATGGGTGTGCAAATGAGCATATGGGTGTGTGTAAGGACGGTGCGGGCATGTGGCTGTGTGTGTGCATGGGTACTGTGTGTGGGGTCATGTGAATGTGTATACAGGAAGCACACATGTAAGGGCTGTGTACGCTAGTGTGTAAGGAGCTTTTGGATATGTGAGTGAGCACGTGAGTGTGTGTGTGAGAGACAGTGTTCAATGGCCATGTTAGAAAAGTGTATAAAGAATGCAATTTGTGTGTGAGTACATGTGCAAGTGACTGTGATACACCTTTATATGCAGATTTGAACTGGATTAAAGTTAGTTTCAGTAAAAAAAAAAGGGGCTACATTTCTTAATTTCTCAGATTTTTAATATATTTTAATGTAACTGTTTTAAAATATAATGAATTAAAATGGTATGTTTATTAGATGTAGATTCAATATCAACCACAACATAGTTTCCCTTGCCTCCAGGGAAGCTATACGGCATAGCAGGTAGACTTTTCAGGGAGAATTTCCTGAGAATTCCAGAGTGCTTGGATTTGAGGCTGGGTTTTGTCAGTTTTTAGCCACGTCATCTCAACCAGCTTACTTAAACTCTCTGTGCTTTTCTTTCCATTTTTTATAAGAAATGAATACTATTAAAACCTGCTCAAAGGGTTTTTGTGAGGATTAACTCAATAGTAATTCAGGTTAAGCACTTAGCATAGGACCTGATATGCAGGTTTTTAAAAATAAGACTCCATTTAATGATTCTTTGGAAGCTATGTCAGCAAGGTTGGCATTCAAGGCCAAGTTAAATGAATATATATTTTCTTCCGAGTATAAGAGAATGAGGTTAGAGACACATTTGGAAATTTAGAAGATAAACAAATACAAAAGTTTACTCTGTTTTTTCCTATTTTTTAAATGATTCTTTGGGTTACCATTATCCTAAGGTTTTCATAATGTATCCATAACTTGGCAACTATTTCTGAAAAGTCCTTTTAAGGTGTGGTACTGAAACGGTACATCCTCTAAATGTACTGTATCCTATCCAATCTTATGGGAAGACTGTACTTGCAGGAATCAGGCAACATGGATTCCCCCTGGAAAATGGCAGCTTCAGAACATGGCCACATAGCAAAAGTCTGGGTCTACTTGTACCAACATAATTCCCAGCAATCTGAGATAATCAACATGACCATCACTCATAGGTGGATAGCTGGCTGTTGGGGGTGGAGATGGGGGTCTCCCTGTCTCTGTGAGCAGGTCCCACTTAAAAACAGATCCAGGAAGCTTTGCTGCAGGCCCTCCCCAGAATTGGCTAAAGATTCCAGAGCTGGTGTGGCTGGAACTATGGACAGTGTCACAGTGTCTGTGCCAAGAAGTCATTTAACCCCCATATCAAGCCAACTGAGGTTTATTGTCTAAATTCTCCATTTACATATCCTCATTCATCATAGAAATAATTGTTTTCTCTGCAAATTACATTAAAGAAATAACATGAGGATTTCGATGGAGGAAATTGTGTTTTTCTAATCAATTACTAAGTATGATTATAATTCTTTTTTTTCACACATGACACTAAATTTTAATTATTGTTCCAAATAGGTTCAACAGATACCACTTTCCTAAATTGTCTACTGGATACAAATATATGAGTGTCATGTTGACAAATTCTTTCATACAAAAAAGTTCTTTATAAAACTCATAATTTATGTATTCATTCAAAATATATATTGAGCCCCAAACTTTGGTAGGGCCTAAGGATATCACACTAAATAAGAAGTGTTTGTTTTTAAATCTGGAAGGGCCAAGACATTCCTTTTAACTCAGTAACTAAAGTTAACCCTGCTGACATTAAACCATGGCAGGTAAGATTACTTGGCCACAGCTGACCAGGCCTTAAGAACATTTCTAATTATTATTAATAATCATTATTTTAAAAGTCCTTGGTCCTCTACCATAAACTCCCATATCTTGCACTGTCCTGTACTGTCCTGTTGTTCCTATTGAACCTCTTGATAGTTCTTATACCTTCATCAATACTCTGGCTCCAAGCTTTTCCAGAGAAGTAGTTAATTTTCATTTTACCCGCAGAGAAGATGGTGATGAGTTGTTGAAGGTGCACATTAAGAAAATAGCAACCAGTTATGTTCCCCTGCCTCTGAAAATATTATTTAACATGGCAACACAAGGCAGCTTGAGAATCAACTGTACAAGCCTTTGATTTACTGGCATCTAATTATTAATTTTACTGTTAGGGTGCCCTAATCTATTGAGTCCCATGATATATTTTTGATATATTTATACCATCTATAATTATAGCAGTAAGAATATTATCTTTGTGACTTGTATAGCATGTGTACATATAAATAACATGCTCATATATCTTCTATCTAAATTTTATCACTTGAAAATATAAAGTACAAAACTAAAGCCATAGTCTTCTTATTTCTATGGTGACTATCACCCATTTCCTATGGAACAAAAGATAGTGGGAAACAGGGAGAGAAAAATGTTCATTTCTGACTATACATACATTTATATTTATGAATAAATTTGGGCAAGGGTCGTAATATTTATGTAAATAAATTTTTATCATATATAAAGTTTTTAATCATATATAGCAATTATAATCTACTGCCCAAAGTTTGAAGATATACTGCTCAAAATAAAGATGTGAAATTATCTTTACCTGTCTGTGATGCCACATGAATCTATCTGAAGGTCACTGAAGTTCCCAAGTGCCCGCTGCTGAACTGAAATCAGATCCACTGCTTTGTTACTGATATAAATGAGTCTCATACATCCCTGAAATCCACCAAATGGGGTTTTACATTTGGATTCAAACCTGTTGTCAGGACAACCTGAATAAAACAAAACAAAATAGACCCAAGTTGTATCATAATGATTTGGGATACAGTGTCATAGAATACGCTATTTTTTAAAAAGTAATATGCATTTGGCTATTTTCTATTCCCAAAGGGAGAAAAATGTCCATTGTAATCACCATTAGTTTACTCTAAATTACAAACTGCATGCCATACCAACTTTTTTTTTCTTTATTCCCATAGGAATCACAAGAAGTCACTACTGCTGTAATAGTATATGCAAGGATACTAGCAGGATGCAAATTTTAAAACTATATATATTGGCTCTGGAATCATAACAGTCAAAGCATGATAGCCAGAAGTATTAAATTACATATAATTTAAAGGCAGGAAATTAGTCTTATGGCCTGCAAAATGAAGAGCACAAAGGATGAAAATATGCACTGCAGTTAAGAAAAGATAAATCAATAATAGTGAAATATGTTTGTGTTGAAAGCTAGCAAGGAGTTATATTGACTTGGAATAAAATTACCAACTATTTATTTAATTAAATACTTCATTTTCATATATATAGTGCATATACATATATTTTAATAAATCACAATAGTTTAATGTCAAAAACATTTTATTTTTTATTTTATTTCTTCTTTGCCTCGTAAAAGAATGTTTCATCTATGCTGATTTTTCTAGCATTTATTTAAGATTTGTTTCTAATAATTTAAATAATAAGGAAACATAATAGTAACTATTATTTCCTGGAGTTTAATGCTGTTCTCTGAGTTTCCTCTATTCAAGTGAAATAAGTAATTTTATGAAGAATGAACACATATATTAAACTGATGTTATCTTAGTCGTCATTTGTCATTATGGTTGTCAACCACTATTATAATTTCAAAGAATAAGAAATGAAATAGCAACCTCTTAATTCCTTTACAATCCATGCTAGTTTTCTACCTGGGAATTTCCATTATAATTAAATGCTTTGACTGAGGATATTTCCCCTTAATGCTTTGTTTTCCTTTAAAAATGCATTTATATTGCAAGTAAAACCAGTGTTCATATTTAAAAGTATTATCAGACACATTGAAATATTATATTTTAACCTAATGGAGACTTTGAAGTTTCAAATTTAATATATCAAGAAAAAGTGATCAAAGCTTTCTGCATATCATTTTAATGTACATGGTACTACACACATTTCAAACGCTTAAATATCTGTGGAGTAAGATGTGGTTACCGTAATTTTGGTTATGTTTTCTACATGACTTATTAACCAATTAAGAACATCAGGATAAGGACTGAAAGGATAATAGTTCATTAATATTTGGGGGACAACTATAATATGCCAGGAATATAAACAACTCTGCTAATCTCCCTGTGTCCAGGTGGTGTTGCCTGACACATCTCAAACTACTTCAGAATAAAATAAATTGTGCACGTGTTTGTTGGGAATGAAACTAAGCAAACTCATAGTCACAAAGAAAGGTCATGGAACTTTACAGAAAGCACGCCATCACATCATGAGGTATTTCAAAGCCGTAGCTAGGATGTTCAATAAACAAAAGAGTCTAAAAACAAAGAAGGGTTCAACTCAGGTTAGGCTCATTATGCTATGAAAAGAGGTATCCACAAGTTAATATAATGCAAAAGCAGAGTGATATTCAGCACTGAACCCATTTGAGATGAAAGTTTAATGCTGAATTAGTGGATGGATCCATTCCTGGAGGCAGCCAGAAAGTTAATCACCTCTGAGGATGACAGATAAATTATCACTGCATGTCACAGTATCAGAAGTGAGATGTTGGGGTTAGACTTCATTGTGGCATATCAGTTCACTGGGTGGATAACGTTTGCTTGACACAAGGGATGTGTGATCATTCTGCACCCAGTTTGGTATCCTCAGCTTGTGCTGCATGGTGTGCTATTCAATAGCACAAAGATTCCATAAGGGAAATTTACAGAAATGTGACATTCAGCTATCCTCAGTCTGGAGAACCCAGCTTTAAAATTTATAATATAGAAATGAGAATAATAGCTGAGCACAATGCACCACAATGTAATCTGACTTTTTGAAAAGCACTCATTCTGAGGGGGAAAAAAAAATAAAGGAAAAGTGATGACTAGATCATTGAAGTTTGACTTGACATATGTAGAACGCTGCTAGCTCAGGAGTGGGCCCCTCTCACAATATCAAAGCCTGGGCACAGGGTAGAGATACAATGCAGGCTGTTGGAATAGGTCGTTCTTTGCAGTGGAGCACTGCAGCCACGTTAGACGGGCTGCATTTGATAAGGTAACTGGAAACTCCTAGGTGAAATGAGAGACAGTGAAGGAGAACTGATGGGAAACAGCTCACAACATAGGGTATTTGTTTACTTAAAGACGGGCTGAAGAATTGACTACCTAAGAAAAGACTTCCACCTGAATAAAGCATATTAGAATAGCTATAAATCATAAAGGGTTGCCAGGGACCAGAGTGTGAGGGAGACAGGGAGTTATTATTTAGTGGGTGCAGTTTCTTTTTTAAGTGATGGAAATGTTTAGGTAACATATGTTGGCGATGGTAGTACAATATTGCAAATGTCATCAATGCCATTGAATTGTACACTTGAAAGTAGTTAAAATGGGAAATTTTGAGTTGTATATATATTGTTATAATAAAAAGTTAAAACAACAACAAACACACACACACACACACACACACACACACAAGCAGATCCTAGGGACAAAGGGGACTCTCACCTGCACATAGCAAAAGGTTTTTTAGGGTTCCAACCATCTCAGTTTGCCCAGAAATGAGGGGGTTCGCAGGATGCAAGACTTTCCTTGCTAAAACCAGGAAGAGCTGGTCCTCCCATTGCCAGCACCACAAAGGAAACCAGCGCCCCTAAGCCAGTCCTGGCTTTTGGGCCTTTCTCCAGCCATGCCATTGCCTGTTTCCAGGGGGCTTCCTGGGGAAAGGTGATGTGCCCACTTGGAACCCTTTCCCCTCTAGTTCACTCCCAGAAGCCAGAAATCCCAGTCCGAAAGCCCTAAGAAGGCTTCCAGGAGAATGGCCCTCCTCTTCCTGTATATAGCACTAGGTCCTGGAGGCACAGGCTGGGGAAAGGAGGGAGAAATGAGGCAGCAGAAGATCTTCTGCTTCCTTTTGAACCCTTGTTCCCAGCCGTGGAGATGTTAGAGAGGCCTGGATTTTGCAGGGCATGTATTCATTGATCAGTGGAATCTCATGCCAAGTTCAAACATATTCTGGTATTGATGGACACTAGTTGGGATGAGTTACTTAGCTGCCTAAGTAAAGTTGAAATGGTTTATTTAAAAAAATGCCTTGAAGTTGGAAATTTATTATGGACGCTTTCACACCTTAATAGGTGTCAAATGATAAAGAACATGAAGGAAGGGATTGAATCCAAACTTCAGGTTAGTGTTTACCTGAGGAAATGAGGGGATATGATCCTAGAGGTACAAATACGCATGGTGATCTTCTCTTTTTTAAGCTGGGCAATGCATATATACATGTGTAGTTAAAAAAAAAAACAAAACACTTCAGTAGTCTTTAAAATGATTATAGGATGTAAGATGTTAACATTAGAGGAAATTGGGTGTGATATATACAGTAATTCTCTGTATCATCTTTGCAACATTTCTATACATCTAGAACTACTCAAAAATAAAAATTTATTTAAATATAAATACTATATATCATATGTATCACAATAAAAAGCAAAATTACAGTGTGCATATCCTACTATAAAATGATATTATACTATGAATAAAAGCAATCACTAGAGAACACTTTCTACACAAAATAGCTGGGTATTGTTAAATCTGAACATGTAGGATGTAAAATACTTTAAGAACAATGATTCTATTTTTATGATTTACAAACGCTTTTATCCAGTCTTTCATTTTGCACCATTTTATCTCTTTTAGTGCTTCTTAATTTTCCCTTTGAAGTAAAAGCTCTTGGTTAAGTTGTTTTATAAATGTCACTATTTATTAAAAGAAGATGTTCCTATGGAATGCCGTAAAATCAACCACATTTTCCAAAAGGTTTTATAAACAACCTGATTCAGAAACGAACAAATCTCAGCAATGCAAACAATGATATCTTTTAAGATGGTTGGCTTTATGCCACCTTTCACGGCAGTAACAGTATAGGTAGTTTTTTTTTGTTTGTTTGGTTTGCTTTTAAGATCAGATGGACTAATTCATGGTCTTTGTGCTTCCTGCCAATTCTTAGAAAGAAATTTGTGTTTTATTGATGAATAATAAAGGTTGGTTTCTTTTCACCAAATTCAAAATTGATTCTAGACAGAAGCACTATTTAAATGACAAATAGCAACAACGACAGTACATGAAACAGGTAAAGGCTTGATTAGAAATAAGTCTTACTACTGATAGCTTTATAACTTTGCATTTCTAATGGGAAAAGAACATCTTATTTTAATTTTCCAGTAATAAAGATTCATTCCATTTCCAAGGTTTCCTTTTCTAGGCTCTCAGTGCAATCAAACATCCACTGGGCAAGCAAACGCTTTGCTTGTTTTTATTCTCTAAGGGAAATGGTCTGGTGTTGGACTTGGATGCTCTGATTGTATCAAATTTATCAGTGCATTATTATTTAGCAACAAGAAGAGGTTGCCATGGCTAATTAAGTTAAATTATTTTTCCATTGGCATAATATTGACCTTCTGTATTGAGCAGTAGGAAAGCAATGAGGATGCTCTAGAGGAGCTAATAGGCAAGATCAGGAAAATAACTGCAATAAAATCAGCCCATAAAACCAAAAAAGACACATAAGGACCATTCAACAGTAGGAAAATATAACAAGGTCTGAAGGTAAGAACTGTAGAGGGTGGGCTACTTAATCTCATTATAGAAATCATAAACTTAAGTCCACCCAGCAGCAATGCATTTCAGGTCACAATTTGTCATGTTGATCCACTCAACATTCTATTCAAAAAACATAAGGACGGTATCCCTTAATATTAACACAATAAAACATTATGACATCCCCACGATACAACAGCAAGTAAATGCAAATATGGTTCAACTGCCCACATGGCTGACCCCTTCCCTTACCTCCAAAATAATAGGTGTCACCTGAATAAATCTGCTCAGGCCCCAGGGAACTTGTTGCAGCAGCCGCTTGGCCATCCACCATCATACTGAGGTGGCTCCTTTTAGCAGATAAGGAGACGGAATGCCACTGTCCATCATTTAATCCAGTGCCTGGGGGAGATGAAATCAGTTAAAACAGATATCTCTGCAGTGAACATGATAAGCAGTTGGTCTGAAACAACAATATACACATCCCTCAATCAAGAGAGCCTTTAAGTCTATTGATAATAACAAGGAAACAAAAAGGGTGGTAGGAAAGGGAGTCTGGTAGGAAATCAGCAACCTCCCTGGGAAATGGTGCCTTATCCTTCTTCCTTGTTGCCCCAATAGAAAGAACAAAATCCTCAACCCTGATGCTGAAAGGCTAAAATCTGCCAGTTATCTGGCATGGAGGGATTTTCAGTTTTCACTCAAAGAATTTTACTTTTAAGGGGAAGGGTTTGGGAAGGAGTACAGATATTTTCCAAAATTCTGGGTTATCCATAATAAAATGTGGTATCTACTTTTCTGCACTTCCATGTAGACATCTTGTATAATATTCTAGTTGAATATTTAGCCAACTCTATTGTCAGTCATAAAACTATTTGAAGACACTATTAATAAACATTGAAAGTTTACATATATAAAGGTATAAAATAAAGTTATAAAACCATATACCTGTAATCCTAATTATATTCCTAATTTTTCTATAAATATGGGAAAAGACTAAAAGGAAATATTTCGACATATAAACAGCAATTTGGGGATAAGAGAATTGAGTTTGTTTGCATTCTTTTTTATATTTTTCTGTATTCTCCAAGACACACATACATACACACATATACTATAAAAAATAACTGTAGTCAAAAATCGAGGTATTCTTATTACCTCTAAAAAAACAATCTCTAGTCTCTCCCAAAGGCAGCCCCGGTCTCATGAATCCATAATGAGACCTATCCTTTCCCTCTGAAAGGGAATGAAACTACAAGGGGCTCTGTGGTTGAATCATGGGCCAATGCACTGTGAACACTTAGCATTTTTGATATCTATTTACTAGTCAGGTTTACATTCATTGACTATTCAGCCCTGTATGATTCTGCAGATCAGATTAGTAAACAAAAATATAGTGCTTTATTAAACCCAAAGGTCCTGCTTGACAATTGCATTGTATGCAATTTCTTTTTTCCCCCAGCTATTTTTCTTCCACAAGCTTTCAGACAGAAAATGCTCTGAAGCTCCCTTAGGTGACTGCAACTCTTTGCCCTGGATGTATTTAGTAAAACACAAATTCCAGCCTGGTCACTGACATTTATTTTTACTTTACATTCATGCAGCAAAAGTGATTTTGAGAGACTCAAGTCTGATTTGGTTTGTGAAAGATAATAGGAAAAGACATGAAAACTGAAATATGAAGAATGGAAGAATATAGGTTAGGTAGTTTTTCTAAGAGTTGACTCTGAAATACACAAGATAGGTAATCCCTGATGGTATGAGATTAGAGTAAAATAAGCCAAATGTCCCAGATTTGTCATTCACTGCTTCCTTGAGGAGGATACATGTACAGTGCAAATCCATCTATACAGATCTAAGTCAAATGTACAGACCCTCTCCCCACTGCCCCTGCCCCCTACCCCCCAGCACATTTCCTACCATCTCTTTCTCAAAGCCTGGATGTGCCTTATGTACATGACTTCACGTTTGTTTCTTTCATCTTAGGCTTTCCATTGGTCTAGGACAGTGCTTCTCAAACTACCTGTGGTGATGAACATTTTATTTTCCAATCCATTGCACAGCGAAACTTTTATAAAACACAATAAAAATGAATTGTTTGAAATTCTGATAAGCCCACATATAAAATGCATGCCCTCTTACCATGCGCTTAAACCATCGAGGTCTTATTGCTGTTGGAGAGTCTAAGAGCTTACTCTCAGTTGTATACTTGTCTTGTGATGGATCAGTAACAAATATCTCACTGAACCAGTGGTGGACCAGGCACCACACTTTGAGGAGCACCACTCTAGGAAACTGCTGATTAGACATGCCAGCAGGATTAAGTCAAAGGCTCTGGGAAGACTTTGGAATCAAACTGTCCACAGAGAAGCCAAGTTAGATTGAGAAAAAAATGACTTCCAGGACAGCTCAGTTTTTGTAAGTTGACACAGTTAAACGCACCCATCTAACCACCTAGCTAGCTGTGATGTTATGCCATGTTTGTGGGGGAGCTTTCAGAAAGCTGTTCTTGAACCTCATTTGTAATAGATGTCATTTGCCTGTGGTGAGGAGACTGACTTATTACCTGCCAATAGGATGTATTACTCAAGTTGATCAAGGACCCATTTAATTCCTTTCACATATCTCTACATAATATAAAGGATGTTTTAATCAGATTCTTTTCCTTGTATGCACATGACACCTTCCCACTACTAGGTCTGAGAGAAATGAATCCATTTCAAAGACCACACTACTGTGGTCTTTTCATCACAACTATTGTTATTCTCATTTTAAATATGGAGAAAATGAGGCTTAGGGAGTATAAACAAGCTATCCAAGGTGTATTCAGCTGGGGAGTTGCAGAGCCAGACCAGAAACCTGAGTCTGACTTTTGCATGCCTGCAGGTAAGGTGGTCCCCTTATTTTTGTGCTTATGTTGAATGATTAGTTTTGAGGAGAAAGAAAAGCAGCTCCTACTGGCTGGGAATTGGCCTGGCACTATCAGTTAGGCTTTGGTGTTTTGAGAAGCCAGCTGCTATTCAGATCTAGGCCCTGGTGGTCTCCTATTGAACCTAAACAATCTCACAGAATCATCAAGGCCACTCTGTGACCACAATGACATGAGACAAGATCAAAACAAAAACAAAAGAAAAGCAAGCTTACTTCATAATCCTGTCCAAGCACAGCCTGAAGCAAAGCTGCTGTGCAAGCCACAAAACACCAAAATTCTCCCTCTCCCAGATAGTTTGAGTAACTAGTGATCCTTTACCAATTACAGCTTGAGCCTTATTTCATTCCTCCTTCCTTTTAGATAAGATTTACAGAGATACCCAATCGTAGAATTACCTCCATCTCCTGACAGCATTTACCCTAGAGCAAATATTTGCTCCTTGAAATCTCCCCCAGATCATTTAACACAACCAAAAAATCCTGTAACAAGTCACCCACAGCGTTTTCTTATTGAGACAGCCCATGGTTCCACAGGGTATGTGTTCTACTTATTGCTATAAGCAATACATTCAACTTGTTTAATTAGAGGTATATTCATTACAGTCTTTGGCCGGAGAGTTTTGATGACTAAAAATGGGATAATGGAAAAACGGAGTAATAACTGTAGTTAATGAGAGAGGATAGGATTCTATACCTATATAGAGTTAGTCAAATGCAAAGTTTCGAGTTAACAATCAAATTTAGAAGCCACACAGTCCTCTACAAGACACCTTCACTTCTGCCACCAACTGCAAGTTTGGGAGGTTCCCAAAACCAGGCTTGGGTTTGATAATTCACTAGAAAGAACCTCAAAACTTACTGAAAGCTGTTATACTCATGGTCGTGATATATTACAGGGAAAAGATACAAATTAAGATCAGCCAAAGGAAGGGACACAGGGAGCAGAGTCTAGGAGGTTCTACACATGAAACTTCCTCCTTCCTCTTCTGCGAGTCAGGATACATTATCCTCTTGGTATCTACGTGTGATAATATGCACAGCGTATTGCCAACGAGGGAAGCTCACCCAGGTTTCAGTGGCCAGAGTTTTTATTGGAGATCCATTACGTATGCATGATTGATTAATTTCTCATGTGGTTGATCTCAGCCTCCAGGACCAACGATACTGTGTGACCCAAAGCCCCCAACCCTAAATCATGTGATTGGTTTTTCTGGCAGTGGCCAGCTTCCACACTAAGACTGTCAGGTGGGGCCAGATCCACCTCAAAACAAGAAATGAAACAGATTACCTCCCATAAGCCAAGGACAAAGCAGATCTCTCTGTGGGCAATGGTCAAAGAGTAATATATAGTACCAGAAACTTTTCTCTCTCTCTGTTTCCATCTGTCTCTCTATCTCTTCCTTACCCCACTCAGCCTCAAACCACATAAATACACAAAATACAGCAGGAGGATCAAGGTTTATATCTGTTCCTTCATATGCAATCTTCAGGTACTAGTCTTAAATTGCTGCAGAAACACACTATGACAGGTAAGCCATCATCATCCTCTCATAAGACTTCAATAGGCTAACATAAAGGTAAGATGTGTAAAGAAAAAACAGACCTGCAGTTAGGGTAGGTTCTTTGCAAAGGTAAAAGACTTAGACACACACCATTATTCAAGGAGGTCCTCAAGGGCCTTGCCTGTTTCCAAAGATCTCTTTCAGGGCTCTGATTCAGTTCTAGAAATTCTAAGACTATATCCACTAGGCAGAATTAAGCATCTGCACTGCCAGAGAGCACGTCAAGAAAAAAACAGGATGTCACTGTGACCGGTCACTTTTGTGGAGAGCAGAAGGTTAAGGGCGCGACAGGTTTATCATCTCAAAGGTAGGAATATTCCACCAGTGAAAGGGAGAAGGGAGGAATGAGCAAATGGCTTCTTCTGGCTAAGGCCAGTCAAGTGAAAATGAGGCTTTGAATATAACCACTTCAGATGATGTCAAATACATTACAATAAACTACGCATTAGCAGCAAGCTTACATTTTTAGACCATGATTTTAGGGAACCTATTATTTATTAATATGACACTGATTAATTTATTTCCTTTCCAAGCCTGCAAATCTACCACATTTTGAGCATTACATAAAAAGTTACAGCACAGTACCTCTTAGAATAAAGATAGTTAACATTAAATTTTCAGCTGCCTTGAACCTGCAGTGATATATGAACCCAAAACAAACAAACAAAATACCCACAAAGATATATAAGGAATAAGCATTTGTGTATCCATTTGTATACTCGTTTTCGGATTGTATTGTAACTTTTCCTTTCTTCCTCCTCCTGCCTTCCAGTCATAATCTTTGAATTTGGTCATAGTTAATATAGAGTAGTTAGTTACAATGGCATCTTTAAAATAATTTAAAGCTCATTTATTAAAGTGACATAGCTATTTACCATGATATGACCTCTAGTTTGCCTGGTGTGGATGTTATTCTACGTTTGTGAAAATGTGATGGAGATCCCTCATCCAGAGCTAAATAATTATAACAAAGACAAAAATATCCCTCACCAGAAAGCACTGACCTAAATTGGACATTAATTTCCCAGACACTAATATAGTCACCCTAATTATATGACTTCTAAAAATTAAAACAATTCCATGTAACCTAGAAGTAGAGAGAATTCCATTTTGTGCCCAGAGACCCTTTGCACAAATCTTCACATTTCCCCCAAATGTGTCCAACTCTGCACAGAATATCAGCAAGTTAGTTTGACTAATAT
>JAQZBX010033896.1:0-25203 GCA_029593785.1 Cabassous unicinctus
AAAAATAAAATAAAATAAAAGGATTGGGATATTCAAAAAATAGGAAATAACAAAAAAATTTAAAAAAATCTTTTTCACATTTTTCCTTTTATCACTGCATTATCAGGTGTCCAGTCTATACCGTGGCACCTTCCTCCTCTCACTCCCCAGTGTCTCCCAAATTTTCATTTAATTTTCAAAGAAGTTTTCTTATATTTGGCACTACCTATGTTCTCAAGGACTTAGCAGGGCTCCCCAGGATGGGAGTTTGATATTTTTTTGTTTTTTACATAGTACTCCACCTGCTGATATAACACAATATGACAAGATGAACACACATTCCATAGGAGCCTGTCCCAGGTGTGCCCTATCCCATATATCCCATGACCACATCCAACACTCTACACCATATTTGCCAAAAGAAAATTCCCAACATTGTAGTTTTAACCACAGGCTTTCAATTCTGCAGAGTTAACCTGCTCCTTCCCTGATCCTCCCCCAAATTCCATGGATAGGTCAGCCCAACCCCATACCCTAAGCTCCCTCACAGACCAGCATTGGTGAACCCAATCACGTCACTATGACATGTCATGCTCATCCACTGCACAACTATACCCTTTGATCTTATTGTAGATTTTAATATTCTTTTAATAGTCTTTTAATATTCCAAAAAAATATTCATTTTAGGGAAGAAAAACTTGCTCATTTTTAAGGTAAATTTGTATATTATAGTTTGTTTCTTTGATATCACTAATGAATAATTCCCTGAAACAGTGATGATATATCTCAAGATTATTAGGATTCTTAATATTTATTCTATCACATATGATAAAGTTATGCAAACAGGATAGTATGAATGTGTTTGATCCTAGTGTTTATCCTACAGAATTAATTTTTTAATGGTACTTGAAGATCTGTATGTGTATACAAATCTAGATGTCAAAGATTGGAAATGTAAAGGTAAAAAATTGACCTAATATAGGTAAACAAAAATGAGAACAATTTTAAAGGATAGCTAAGAAATTTATAGGTAAAAGAGAGTTACAATGACATTTTATGGAAATCTAAAATAAAGTAAATAAATAAAAATGGTCCTTCAAATCCAGTGGAAATGTAGAGATCTCCTGTGTAGTTTTTATGATGAATACTTTCTGAAATATATTAACTGGGCATTATAAACCAGGTATGCTCATTGCTGATCATTATAATATATTACTATGTGTCATCTGTTTAACAATAGATGCAGAATTAGCAATTCTGCTCAGTATGGTATTGTCCACATTTTAAAATTGTCAAGTAAATACCTTATGGTTATCCTGAGGTAATAAGAAACAGAGAATACCATGAAATCTCTCTAATGGCCAAGTCTTCTTCTACCAACCACAGTGGATTTTGAAGGTGAAACTGTATAGTAAATTTAGCATAGTGAATCATAAGAATTTCATCAGACAGAGGAAAAAGATTAAATATGAAGAGATGGAAGATAGGAAAGAGTGTTAGTGCATGACTTTGATAAAGCAAATATAAATTAAAAAACAAATGTAAGCCTGGTTCAATAGAATCATCTTTACCATTGAGTAATGTTTTGGTAGTTTAAAATTTATAAAATTATCTTCTTAAAGTATCTTCTCTACCAAATGAGGATATTAGAGGAAACCACACTTAACTGAAAGGATATTATAGAAAAGCAATTTTCCTTTGGACAAAATATTTTGCAGAGTAAGAAATTCATATGGATATAACCATTATAAGCACATTATTATTATTAATTAAAATGTTCAAGGAAAATGTAAAATATCTTTGTAAAGATAAATGATTATATATAAGCAATATGTTAATAAAATAAAAATTCTAAAATTTTATAGTTATAATTCCTCAATTCTAGGTTTTCCACAAATGAAAATGGAGATTGTTGGATCATGATGTCATATTAAATACATTCATTTGTTTACATTATTTTATCCTGTGAATAGTGATTAAATACCAGCACAGTTGAGGTAGGAAAAAAAGATATTTGTACATTCATTGCTTGTCTCACTTTACTAAAAGCTGTCAATGCAGATTAACAGAAATTGGTTGCCCTTTATAATGGGAATTTATTAGGTTAAAATCTTACAGTTCTAAGGCTGTGATAATGTCCAAACCAAGGCATCATCAGAGATGCTGTCTCACCAAACTTCAGCTCTTCGTGATCCTGAAATCCTTGCCACATGGCAAGGCACAATGGTGGCTGCTCTTTGCCAAGGTCTCTGCCTTTCCCTTCAGGCTCGCATTCTTCCTGAGCTCACCTGTGGGTCATTAGGCACAGCGCAGGGTATATTGGCAGCGCTGCCTGTCTCTGGAGTTCAGGTGTAAGTGATCAGGCATATTGGTCAACTTTTCTCTGTCCTCTGGGACTCACCTCTTTTAGCCTCTCAGGGGCCTCTTCTGTGCTCCACTGATTCCAGCCTCTGTGGATTTCTCTATCTCAGCACTTTTCTCTGTCTCTGTTTTCAGTCCTCCACTTATAAATGACTCCAGAAAGGGAGTCAAGACCCACCCTGGATCATACCTTACTGAAACAATCCAATCAAAGTCCCAAACTGAATCCAACTGAACAAAAAAGTCCCTCACTGACAGGAATGGAAAAATTGAAGAACATAATTTTCCGGGGTCCACAAAAGATTCAAATCAACATATTGGTTTTAGAAGACTGCCACCTGTTAATATCCTCTATATCCTCTATCCTGATTTCCAGGTTAGAAGCCTCACACTGATACCACTTACATATTAATTATCATTATTATGGATTGTCTCTATTTTGGTTCTTAGTATCATCTTATCAATTTATACTTTGACTCCTAGGGAGATGGCAGCATAGAAATAGACATGAGCAACCTCATTACCATCACAGAATTTTTCCTCATGAACATCACAGGCTCCCAGGTACTGCAACTCATTCAAGTTCTGCTCTTTTTTAGCGATTTATCTGGGAGCCCTGACTGGGAATCTTCTAACTGTTACTGTCATTGTAACCAACCCACATCTGCGCTCTCCAATGTATTTCTTTATAGGCAATTTGTACATCGTAAATCTATGTTGCATGTCAGTCACTGTTCCTAAAATGATTGTTCATTCTCTGAAGGGAAATAAATTAATTTCTCTCTGGCATGTGTCACTCAAATTTTTCTGTTTATCTTCTTTAGAATAACAGAGCTGGCCATTCTGGTGGTGATGTCCTATGATCAAAATGTTGCCATTTGCCACCCTCTGCACTATGGGCTCACCATCATGCCCTATCTGTGCACACAGGCAGCAGGTGGCTCATTGGCGAATGGGTGGTTATATTCTGCCATCCAAACAGGCAACATGTTCAGGTTTCCCATGATTGATGTCATCCATTACTATTTCTATGAAGTATCTCAAATTTTGAGGATCTCATCTTCAGGTGTTTGCTTTTCTCATTCAGTGGTGCTAGCTATAAGCACATGCATGGACTTAATATGTTCTGCTTTGTTGTTTATGTTATATAATACTATTTTTAAATGATGCTTGGCCTGCATTCTGTGGAAGCCCATAATAAAGCCTTATGCACTTGCACCCACAGTTGGCAACTCTACTTTTATTTACAATTTCTGGATTGATTGCTCTCTTAGGTCCAATTGCATATTAAGCATCTCTTAAAAATCTTCTCACAGCCATCTATTACACCATGGTGCCCACTGTAGCATATATGGCTTTGCATTTTTACCACAATGCTTCCAGCTCTTCCCCATTCTATTCACAGTAGCATTTCATTTCTTAAAACCTACAAAGCAAGCCTTGAGAAATAACTGTTTGTGAGCTTATGACTGACAAATCTTGCATGTTTATAGACTTCTCTCATGGAAACTCTAAGAATAATCTGTTCTGTGGACTGACCACCTTCATATCAATGTATCCCTTACATAATTTTTGTAAAGATGTAATTCCAGCCTTGCTGACAAACATTGAAATGATGGTTTTGCATAATTATCATGAAAGTGGAACTTCTTCCCAGCTGAGAAAAACTGTAAATGTCCATTCCTTCATTATCTGTCCTGATCAATGCCCTTTATAATCATGCTCACCCTTCACTTGTCCTCCCTACCCATTCATAGACATGTAGTATTAAAGACCCTCTCACTTTGCAGTGAGTGTGGATATCCAGCCTTGGAAGCAGACATCTCTCTTGCCACCAAAGAGGAGAACCTGCCATGACCAGGCTCAGAGTCTCCAACAGAGAGAATCTCCTCTCCAACCACTGTGAGGGAGGCCCCACATAATCCCTCTATTAAACACTCTCTTGTTTGCCAAGCTGGACTGTATGAGTCTTTCTTTGGTTAGAAGTATCCCTCTCAGTTTGGTGGGAGGCTGTCATTTTACAAGGTTGCCTGCAATACTCAGATCATCTCCATTTACAAACCTCAGCTTTAGTTTGCGGAACAAAGATATGAAAAATGTTCTAAGCAGAATGTTCAATGGATATTTTATGATTCCAAGTAAGGTTTTCATGGATTAAAAAAATACTTATAAGTAATATTTGATAGAAGTTTAATTTATATTTGATATATATATTTTAATTTTAAATATTTTCCTGTAAAAATGCCCAGAATTCTGTTGCCTGTATCTTTTTTTTTCATCATTCACAAGTGACATTGAGCTATAAAACCCTGTGTCTTAGTTTTTCATAATAAAGTTTCTATTTAGAAAATGTGTGTATTCTGAAAAATTCTGTCATATTCTCAAAATTAAAACATATGAAGTGAACTTTTAATGCTTGAAATATACATATTATATAAATTATACACACACACACACACACACACACACATACAGAATTACCCCTAATACCCTTTCTTTAGTCTGTAGTATATTTTACTTATAGCATTATACAGACACAAAATCATCCTTTACCACTTTGAATACATTAATTAAAGGTATTACAATGTCTCATTCATTGTCTAATTAATTTTCGCAGTATATTTGTGGTTATTTAAAACAGATTTCTTTATGTTCTTTCTCATTCAAAATCTCCTTTTCTACCAATGCTGTGTAATCCATTTTTTTTAATTCAATAAACTTTTTTCATTTGTATTAATCATATCCTCTATGTTCCACCTACATTAGTTGTAATATATCAAGAAAATGAGTTAAAGTTTCTCATTATTCTTGTGTTCCCATCAATTTATCCATAGAATGTAAACAGATTTTCTTCATATTTATTGACATGAAGTTATTCAACCAATAAATGTCCCAGAATGCTATATTTTAATTATGGCTTCTCCTTGTTAATAAAAAAATGAGCATCTTTACTACAATTAAGGTTTGTCTTAAATCCTAGCTTTTGGTGTTATCACTCTTTTTATTTTATATACCTTTTGAATTTTATTCTGAATGTATTTTTTTATTAGAGAAGTTGTGCTTTTACAGAAAAATCATGCATAAAATACAGAATTCCAATATACCATCCATTATTAATTCCTTTCATTAGAAAACACAGCTTCAAAAGCCTTAGAAGCATCCCTGGCACTCTTGCTGGCTCTTCCCTCACCCCTTCACAACAAAGTCTGGAGCCCATTAGCCCTCCCATTATGGGAGGGAGCAGGATATCCCCTGTGTTCATACTGTGGTGCATGCATTTCAATGCCAAATAATCATTTGGAAGTCTGAGAGACTGAGACAGGGAATATATTTTGGGCTTGCCTTCCCAGAGTCCCTGAGGGAAGCAAAACTACTTCCAGAAAACTTGGATTAAAAACTCAGTTATTTTTAATATTTCCCCCTTTTGCTTAAGGTCTTTTTCCAAATGCATCACTTGTTGGCACTTGGTAATAATCCTTTGGTGCCAGGGAGGCTCATCCTCGGGAGTCATGTCCCACACCAAGGGAAAAGTAGTGAGTTTATATGCTGGGTTTGGCTTAAAGACATTTGAACAACAAGTTGTTTTTGGAGATAACTCTTAGAAAACATGTTATACTAAGCTAAATTTCAATTTCACAACAACAAGGTTCATAAATACAACCATCAATGTCAAGGGCCTGGCATATTGGTCTGTCCTTCTTTGCTAGGCACTGCCCATGTACTCTAGGGATTCTTGCCACTCTATTAGAGAATATAGCAGGACTTCCCAGGATGGAAATTCAATACTCTTTCCATTATTGGGTGGGTTTGAACTCATCCGAGACAACACCCCATGACCACTTGAACATATTTAGAGTCTATAAATGTGCCATAAACTCTAATGGTTTTGTGTTCCAGTCATTTTATATTTTTCAAATTCCATTGAATTATCTGAATTAGATTATCATGCTTTCAACAGTTTGTAAATTATGGCAAATACAAAGAATATACTTTTAAAAAAATAAACTTTATTTTATTACATATATATCCTGAAGTGATTATGGATGAAGATTACTCATGTTTGCAGTTTACTTTTATATGGAGAGTAATTAAAAATAAAAAGCAAAACTTAAGCAATTGCCCTGATGGAAAGAATGATGGATAGATGAAATGATATGACATATAATAAACTAATTGTTGAAAAATGCTCAAGTAGAATGCTCAAGTTAAAAATTGATATATTTATCCTTCTTATATTTATAACTGTTTAATGAAATGAGAAGATTTATAATTTATAAAAAATAAATAACATTATAAAGAAATACATAATATATACTGCACATTTATAAAATAATTTCTGTGATTTTCAAAAGGATAAACAGCAAATTCCTTATGATGTCATTTTAAAGTACCAAAAGTGAGAATTCTATGTAACAAAACAGGTAGAATGAAGCCATGTTTCTCCTCAGAAAAATGTAACATTTAAAAACATTTTCCTCAGACTTAACTTAAACCAAGGGAATAATATTTTCAAAAGAAAAAAATGTATTAAAATAACATATCAATTTAAATGAATGCATTGTATACTGCCACAATAACAAAATAGATCAAATTAGTTTTCTTTGAAAAGCATATAATCATTTGCAAAATTGGTAACTTGAGAAGATCATTTGAAAATACTGGACAATGCAAATATACAGTAAATACATAAGCTAGGTATATAAGAAAACTGAAAGAATATTTGTATCTTCTGAGGTTTGACATGAAAAGACAATATTCTAAAACATTAGCTTGACCACAGAGAAATGGCCATCCTTTCAAAGTAATCTTCTCATCCACAGCTTTTTATGCACTAATAGCTTAGTAAGATCCATGGCAATATTTCTCAAGTAGAAGAGATTATGACTTGAGCAAATAAATACAAAACAAAAGGATCCAAGTATTGATACCCTAATTTAAATATACACCTAATGATCACACACATATTAGTAACAAAATTAACTGCAAAATCATTCTAATTTTATATAAACTTGAAATTAGCCTGGAAAAATTACCTAAGGACTTCAGAGTTTTGCATGTTTATCATTTATTTTACTTTGTTATTTGCTGTATTACTGATTTTAAAATAATAATTGATGCTAAAATCATCAACAAAATACTTGCTAATCGCATTCAACAATATATCAAAAGAATTATACACCATGACCAAGTGGGATTCATCCCGGGTATGCAAGGATGGTTCAATCTAAGAAAATCAATCAATGTAACACGCCACAGAAACAGATTGAAAGAAAAAAATCACATAATCATCTCTATAGATGCAGAAAAAGCATTCGAGAAAGTACAGCACCCTTTCCTGATAAAAACACTGCAAATGAAAGGAATACAAGGAAACTTTCTGAACATGGTAAAGGGTATATATGAAAAACCCAAAGCTAACATCATCTTCAATGGTGAAGTCCTAAAAGCCTTCCCTTTAAGATCAGGAACAAGACAAGGATGTCCCCTATCACCACTCCTATTTAACATTGTCTTAGAAATACTTTCTTGAGCACTGAGGCAAGAAAAAGATATAAAATGCATCCGAATTGGAAAAGAAGAAGTAAAAATTTCATTATTTGCTTATGACATGATCCTATATATAGAAATCCTTGAGAAATCTACAACAAAGCTTCTAAAACTTATAAAGGAGTTCAGTAAAGTCACAGGCTATAAGATCAATGCTCAAAAACCAGTAGCACTTCTGTACACCAATAACAAGTAACCTGAGGAGGAAATCAAGAAAAAAATAACATTTACAATAGTAACTAAAAGAATCAAATAGCTGGAATACATTTAACTAAAGATGTAAAGGACTTATATACAGAAAACTACACAACACTGTTAAAGGAAATCAGAGAAGACTTAAATAAATGGAAGAATATTCCCTGTTCATGGTTAGGCAGACTAAATATCATCAAAATGTCTTTCCTCCCCAAACTAATCTCCAGATTTAAAGCAATCCCAATAAAAATCAACAGTGTATTTTTTAATGAATTGGAAGAAGTAACTACAAATTTTATTTGGAAGGGTAAGAGGCCCCAAATTGCCAAAGACATATTGAAAAAGAAAAATGAAGTTGGAGGTATCATATTGCCTGACTTTAAAACATACTAAAAAGCTACAGTGATGAAAACCGTATGGTATTGGCCCGAGGATAGTCACATTGACCAATGGAACCGAAATGAGAGACCTGATATAGATCCTCACATTTACAATCATCTGATATTCAACAAGGCCAGCAAGCCCACTCAGTTGGGAGAGATTGGCCTCTTCAATAAGTGGTGCATGGAGAACTGGATATCCATATCCAAAAGAATAAGAGAGGAACACCATCTCACACCTTATACAAAAATCAACTCAAGATGGATCAAAGATCTAAATATAAGAGCCAAGTCCATAAAAACCATGGAAGATAATGTAGGGACGCATCTACAGGATCTTGTAATAGGAAATGTTTTCATGTACTTCACACCCAAAGCACGAGCAGCAAGAGAAAAACATAGATAAATGGGATCTCCTCAAAATTAAAAACTTTTGCACCTCAAAGGACATTACCAAGAAAATGAAAAGGTAGCCTCCCCAATGGGAGAAAATATTTGGCAACCATATATCTGATAGGAGCCTAATATCCTGCATATATAAAGAAATCCTACACCTTGAAAACAAAAAGACAAACAACCTATTTAAAAAATGGCCAAGTGGCCTGAAAAGACACTTCTCCAAGGAGGAAATAAAAATGGCTAAAAAACACATGAAAAAATGCTTAACATGTCTAGCTATCAGAGAAATGGGAATCAAAACTATATTGAGGTACCATCTTATACCTATTAGAATGGCAGCTATTTTTAAAAAAAAAGCAGACCATAAGTGTTGGAGAGGAGAGGATGTGGAGGAATGGGAACCCTCATTCACTGATGGTGGGATTGTAAAATGGTTCAGCCACTGTGGAGGACAGTTTGGCTGAACAGATTTTAAAGAACATTTCTTCAAAAAACTAAGTATTGATCTTCCATATGATCCAGCAATTCCACTGCTGGGTATATACCCAGAAGAACTGAAAGCAAACACATGAACAGATATATGCACAGCAATGTTCATAGCAGCATTGTTCATTATTGCCAAAAGTTGAAATCAACCCAGGTGCCCATCAACAGATGAATGGATAAACAAAATGTGGTACATACATACAATGGAATATTACTCAGCTGTAAGAAGGAATAAAGTGCTAACATACCAGATAACGTGGATGAATCTGGAAGACCTTATGTTGAGTGAAGCAAGCCAGGCATTGAAGGATGAACAGTACATAACTTCACTGATATCAATTAAGGAAATTGAGCAGTCTTTGAGAACTATTTTCTGAAAGATAGGTGTACAAGAAAGAGAAAGAAAAGAGAAAGTTGTGAGCCATCCCCCATATGGACTTAACCTATGGTAAAGTGATAGAGTGTAGTTGTGTATTGAAGGGATAGGACAGGAGGGTACTGAAATTTGGGTTGGGTGGTGCAGGGTTGACAGGTGGGTAGATTGGGAGGGGTGGGTTAGAATACCAAGGATACTGACGGGAGAGCAGAAATAGGCAGGTGCACATCTCCTAAGAGCAGGGCGATTCCTAATAGTAGAGGAAAAACCAGTGTGTCATGAACTCTTATTACATTTAATTATGATTCTGGTCATCCAATGAGTCAAGCAAGGGGGTCATCATGGGCCCCAGGGGGATGGGGAGGAAGGAACAGAATCGATCAAACAGGGGGTATTTAGTGGTCAGGGTTAATGTTTTTCATTACCTTACAGTGATGGACACAGGACATGGTAAATATCATCAAAATTTATAAGAGTGTATGGTCTAAAATGTAAACCATACTGTAAACCATTGACAATGTTTAATAGCTATGTTTCACTATCTGTATATCAGTTATAACAATGCTATGATCCACATGCAAAAAGGTTTTAATATGGGGTAAGTAAAGGGGGAGGAGTTTGGGTATATTAGAGTGTCTTGTATTCGGTGTGTGATTTTGCGGTGACCTAAAACTTCTTTGAAAATGAAATGAAAAATAGTGAGGCACTACAGAGTGAGAGAGGAAGGTGCCACAGTACAGACTGGACACCAGATATTGCCGTGATAAAAGCAAAGTGTAAAAAAAAATTTTTTTTTAATTTTTAATTTTTTTTTCCTATTTTCTGAATAACCCAATCCTTTAATTTTATTTTTATTTTTTTTATTTTTTTTAATTTTCATGTATTTTATCTCTTACATTTAAACATCATTATTATTTCATTTTCCTATTAATTGTATTTGGTTTTTGTATTGGCTTCATCTTTAAAGAAGCTTTGGATTGCAGAAGGGTTACAACTGGGTTGGGAGCAGATCATTGGTGGGGGGGATGTTAAGGATGGGGGTTGCATGGGAGGAAGTTCACCTGAACAAACATAAAAGTTATATAAAATTGTTCAAATGCTTACAGGGCATGGTCACAATGGGTGAGAAACTACTCAATAAATGAGAGAACACTGAATTCCCATCTTGGAGAGCTCTGCCATATTCTGCAAGGCAGAAGAAACAGGCCACCAAATGCAGGGTCAGTGTCTGGCAAAGGAGGATGATCCACTGATGGGGTCTTGTTATTGATGACTAGCCTTATGAGTCTTTGCTCTTGAAATTGAAGCTTAGCCTATTGTTATGGGGTGCCTAAGGGTTGCCTCCTGAGAGCCTCCTTGTTGCTCAAATGTGGCCTCTCTCTAAGCAAAACTCAGCATATGAATACATTACCTTCCTCCCAGCGTGGGACATGACTCCTGGGGATGAGCCTCCCTGGCGATGAGGGAATACTAACAAGTGCCAATGGGCAATACAACTGGTAAAATAGCTCAAAAAAAAAGGGGGGCAAATGTAATGACGAATGAGTTCATATGGCTAAGAGACTTCGAAGTGAGTCGGGAGGCCATCCCAGAGGTAACCCTTATGCACATCTCATTAGGACCTCATAGGCTTCCAATGTGGATACACCACAAACAGAGGGGCTCCTGAAGGCTCTGGAGACACCCAGGTCCTGTATCAGGGTGGATTGCCCCAGAGTTTTGCGCCTTATCAGTGGGCCCTACTTTGAAATCCTTGCTTCTGAGAGTAACAGAGTTGGACCCAAATATGTCTTCCCTGTATATGGTCCATCTGTTCCTTCTATTCAAACCTATATGTGGTGCTGGAGTTTGTAGGTGTACTTCCAGAGACCAAAGTCTTTGGGCTATCCATGTGCCAGCTGGGCTCAGAATCTCGGTGGAGCTGCAACTCCTACTCTACAGTTCAATGGACTCACCCTGGACATCTGGTGGGGAGATGACGATGGACAATGGCCAACCCAGGAATTGGAGTCTGCAGCTGCAGGCCGCATAATCCCATCCATCTTATCCATGAGAAGTAAGCCCCCTCTCACTTGGAGGTGGAGTGCACATCACCATCTCAGACTCCTCAGGATTGGGGGAAGAGCTATGGACTAGAGTGGACTTACTGGTATTCTGTTATAGACATATTGTGATTCAGGCAATGGAAATAATTATACCATTAATGAGGAGCCAGTGGCTACCAGATGCTTTAGGGGCAGGGAGAGGGAAAGCAGTTGTAATACAGGGGCTTTTTGGGGACTTGGGAGTTATCCTGAGTGACATTGCAATGACACCTATAGGCCATTTTATATCATCATGTAACATGAAGAACTGTGTGGGAGAGAGTGTGGTATACAATGTGAACTATGGTCCATGCTTAGTGGCAAAGCCCCAAGATGTATATATCTATTGCAAGTGATGTGCCACGCTAATGAAGGATGTTTATTTGGGAGGTTGTGGGAGGAGTGGGAGGTGGGGCATATAGGAATCCCTACAATTTTTGTGTAACATTTATGTAATCTAAGTATCTTTTAAAAAATAAAAAATTATTTAAAAAAAGGAATATAGCACGTAATTTTCAATTAATGAAAGATTTTAAAGAACATTTTTTCAAAAAACCCATAATTATCTGCCAAAACTTTCTTTTTAGAGTGTTCTATTGTACTGTGTAATGTATCAAGATAATGAATATATTAGATAAGGTATAGGAAAAGATGAGAAAATGTTATTTTTAAAATTTGATGTAAATATTAAATATTCCAAATCATTAGCTTTGTTATTACATCGATGTGTATTTCTTATTACTTTTTCCAGATTTCACATGCCCTAATTGTTTGATAAACTACATAAAATTACAGATACAGAGAAAACATGCACCAAGGAAATAAACACAAAATAGAATATATATTTGAATGAATATTTTTATTTATTGATATCATAATCACATGCATTTGTTAATTGTAAAAATATCTATCCATCTCTCTGTATCTTTCTAATTATATAAACATTTATAGTTTATTTACATTATTTATGGTTTAGAATTTTATTTTATTTTTTTACCATTTTGTTATGTTACATAAAATAAAATATCTAGTAGAATTGGGAGCTAAGAGCAGAAATCCTTTACAAAAGAAATTTCAGGGTCTTTTTGGAAGCTAAAAATTAGCCAAGGATGAGTGGAGACCAGAAAATGAAGCATTTCTGATGAGCTGCAATTTGAACATTGAATTAAATGATGGTCTTTGGTAAGAATAGCCAGTTAAACATGGAAAAGTGTGCTGTAGTAGCCAATGTATATATCTGTTCCATGCCTTGTAAAGCCCTCCTGTGTATTGAAGTGATTAAATATCATCTAATCATTCTAACTTTCCACTTTGAAATGCCCTAATTGCCTTTATAAGCCACTGTTATGCTCTCACCATTTGAGGCTTTCACTTCTGACTTTCCCAGTTTGAGATTCCCTACTGGTGATGATTCTCTTTAATTAAAAACGTAGCTTTGAAAAAATAATAATAAATAAAGCCTATTGTGTCCAATGTTAATATAGCTACCCCTGACTTTTTGGTTACTATTTGTCTGTGTAATGCAGGTAGAGACCGTGGAATGAATCTCCACCAATTGTAACACAGGCAGTAAAGCCCGACCAACTAATTTGATATTACAGAGAAACTAAATGGGAGCCCAGCAATGGTCATGCCTTTATTACTTACTCATACACAGAACCGGGTGGTGGCAGGCAGGGGGCTTCTCAGCCTACTTACAGGATGCAGTGGTGGCTGGGCGGAAGGTGCCACACCATGCTCCATGCCCTGTTCTGTGCCACCTAACAGACATGGTCAGCTTTCATAAAGTTACAAACAGTGGGACACAAAGGTTACTAGTTAACAATTACCAGACTTCTTGATTATTATTCACAGGTGCTCCTTCAATGCTTACATCACCCCCCTGTTTACGAGGGTCATGTGGTTGGCCAGACCAACCCATCCTCATTCCAGGGCCTCAGGTTCACAGAAATGGCATCCTGCCTTCATTTATCCTACACTCCTCCCTAATATTATGTCTGCCAAACAAAGAATCCATTGAATCTTCGAATATCTGAGCATTTAGGGCATAAATACAGTATATCCCATGTCCACAGCAACAATATAAAGCACCACAATCATAAATCCATCCAAAATGTACAATCAATGGCATTCACTACATGCAATTTCACCCATATTCATATTTTACATAGCTTCACTAGTCCCTAGTCCCATGTTACATTTAAAATTTTTCTTTCTAGTAATATACATGTGTTAGAAAAGTGCTCATTGGGACACAAATACCCATGATTGCAGGCAGAAACTTTACTGGGATGCTTTCTCAGTGGAGGGTCTCTGAAGAATAGACATCAGCCCATTCTTGACAGAGGCAGTCATGAATTTATACAGTACTTCTATAGGTGGGAAATTGCTAGTCAGTGGGAGGGGGATGGGGCTTGGGTAAGACCTGAGGGCTAATAGGGAACTGTAGGGGTGAATTTTTTCCCTTGTATCACTAGGGGGTGGTGGGCTAGGGGTAGTGAATTCTAGGAATGAAGGAAGGGTTGGTGGTGCCATGTAGCTCCTTTGTCTATTAATGTGAGGAAATGAGCTGTATGTGAGCATGGAGTCTATGGCTTGTTCAAACAACCACGTAGGCTCTGGCTGGGGGAGGAGGCAGCTATCTGCTCTATGTCATGGGAATGCAAGTCACTGTTAAGCACTCTAAACCTTGTGATCAGTTAATCATTAAAAATCTTGTAAGGGAGAAACCTCTTAACATTCCTAACTCTTTGGATATATATGGTAAGGGACCTAAGTTGGGGTAAAAGGTGCTGGGCTGGACAGAAGGGTGAGCGGGTTGGGGGCATTGGTTCTTTCTAGCTGCTTCCTGCTGTCAAGGGGCAGTGAGGGGTTCCCTTCCATCCTGCCTCGTGGGTTCCAATTTCTGGTTCTGAAGAGGCTGACACTGGCATTCATGCAGCAGAAAGATGCTGTTCACATAGTTGTTGATTGTATGATTCAGCATATGAATTGGATGAGGAGCTGTAAGAGACAAGGACCAAAGAGAAGCAGCAGCAATAATATAAGTAGTGGTGTTATGAGGGGTAAAAGGATTGATTTTAGGGGTGAGGAGAAATAAAGAAGAACTGAGGATAGCCATGATTGATTTCTGTAGCTGTTAACATGTCAATAGACTTTCTCTTTCAACAACTGTCATATCCATATAACAGCTCTGTTAGTCAGAAACACCATGATGTGCTCTCACCATTTCCATTCATATTCCAAGATTTACAAACAACTTTTTAACCAATTCTGCACAGAATAACCCTCAGCTTTCCATTCTCTATAGATTCACATGGATATTTACCTATGTAATCACCTCAAGTGCAGTTACCAAGCTCAAGAATACAAAGCTTACAATCTATATTCCAATTCTTTATATGTCCAATAATGTCCTTTTGAGCCTTGTTTGCTCCCTTGTTAGATCTTGTCCAGGGTCATGCATTACCTTTGATGCCATTGTCTCTTTAGTTGTTCTTTCTCTCTTTCTCCCTTTTATTGTGGGAACATCCATACAACAAACTTTTCCATCTCAGCCACTTGCAAGCATACCATTCAGTGGGATTAATCACATCTACCAAGTTGCAGTACCCTTACCACCTGCCATTAATACAACTTTCCCATACCATATCTTTTCCCCTTCTTAATTCTCTAAGTTTCGTTTAGTAACATTAAATGGGCTTAATATTGCCAACCAGTGAAGCTGCATAGGCCAGTACCATGGCCACATTACCTCATTTTTCCCAGTTTGTGTAGTTTGACACGTAGGCAACAACAGATTATGACTTCCCCTTCTAGGTCTCACCTCCCAGATGTGTGCACCCACCCTCCCTCTGCTTGGAAGGCTTCCAAACCCAGCTGGCTTTCTAGGACTTATATTCCAAGCACCCCTTCTGGGAAGCCTTCCTAGGCATCCTCCTGTGGGCTCTCCAAACCATCAGGTGGCTGCCCTTTAATTTATAATCTCATTGCATGCATTGGTATGTGATTAGCATTTCAACTGGAGCAGGGGCTGCAGCTAATGGTGACCCCTTATCACCTTTTATTTGTTCCTTCAAAAGGCTATTCATCTTTTCCACTTCCTTCATAGCCCAAGAGTGCATGAGGTGATTGGTCACTGTCCCATAGGATGAGGCAACTGTTCCAGTCATTGGAGTGAGTACAATGCACGTGGAACTGCTGGGCTAGGCACCAAGAAGTCTGGTAGCCACAATGTCCACTTTTCCTGTGGAGCAACTTTGCTGCTTCTTGGGTTTTATCCACTGGTAGGTGTCCTACAGATTTTTCCCCCAC
The DNA here is from genome assembly GCA_029593785.1 of Cabassous unicinctus. Lineage (NCBI taxonomy): Eukaryota > Metazoa > Chordata > Mammalia > Cingulata > Chlamyphoridae > Cabassous > Cabassous unicinctus. The sequence continues at coordinate 16,122 of JAQZBX010033896.1, forward strand.
AGTCAGTGGCCCACAACAGCTTACTCCTCTTCCAGCACCTGCAATTCACCCCTGGATGGGGATGGCAGTCCTCGGAGTGATGGGACAGACACTATTGGGATTAAAACCCAAGGGATATTTGTTTACAATGTTGGCTTTGCCAGAGACCTTACCCAAAGCCAATATTGCTGCAAGTCACATCCAATTCACAGGGTAAATCAGGGTCCACCATTCCCCCTTTACAGACCTCTTTAAAGGAGCTTGCTGGGAGTTCCTCATATTACCATGCACAATTTTCCCAGATTAACACGTAAGCATTAGAGGTTGGGACATGGGGCTATGTAAATAACCCTGTGACAACATTTGAAAGGTCCATTGTATATCTGGCCATATCCAGCCATTGCTGGCTGTTACAAGAGTCTGAAACTGCAATGTATTCTCCATCCATTACCCAGTGATTGCCAGCTGCTGCAGGAGTCCAAAACTACAACATACTGAAGTTTATCTTTTAATTTTAATGCACTTCCTAAATACTCCCAAAGCAATGTATAATACATCAAACGAACTTACATTGCTTCTTACTTCTACACCTCCACCATGATCATGTTAACAGGTATTTGACTTCAGCGGCACAGAAAATAACTAATTATTTTATGATCTACTTTAATATGCAGATTGAGGTAGCCTCTACAAAACACATTCCTTTATTCATTCAAGCCTTGTCTTACATATTTCCACCCTGATTTTATGAAAACCAGACTCCTTTGTATATCCATTTAAGTCTCATATTCCTCATTCTGTTCTGTGACTAAAGCTTTCAAAATTTTACAGATAGACCCATCAAATCTTACTCAACTTTAACCCCAAAAATTCCATTTCCATGAACTTTCTGCACTTTCTGGATCCTGTTTGGATTAAACAGACAAGCATAAAAAGTTGAGACACACCAACAGACTAATTTGACTCATAACTCTTACTCCTTTAGTATGGCTCTTTCCAAGCTCTCATTTCATATCTCTGATTCTCACTGCTTTCAAGATCTCCTCTTGAATCAGTCAGTGTTGCCTGTAATATGAAAGCTTGTTTTTGGAAACACTTTATAGTAATCAGCAACCAGTTAGGATTTTCTCTCTGATCAGCACAGAGTAGTATAAGCTCTTTTTAGAGCTCCTCTTTTACCTGGCAGGCACGGGATTCAGAAGCCTGTTGTTTTTTGGAGCAATCTCCTAAGGTGACTAACAAGGGCCAAGAGGCAGCTGCAGCCATGGCCCAATGCTCTTTCTTTTTCATGAAGATATCGTCTACATTTTTCTCTAACTGTACTAAGTTTTTCTCTAGCTGCATCAACACTGCAGGTCTATATGGGGCATCCCCCAAGCCATGTACAGAAGCCCAAGTCTGATTTCCTAGGCACAAGCAGATTGACAAGGTTAGATATAACCACAAGAGGAACAGGGCCACCCTGGGATTTCCCCACCCCTAGACTTCCCAATTAAGGGTGAGATTCCCCTCACAGATGCCCCAATAAAGGGAGAGCTATGTCATACATGGCTTTTACACCATCAGGAGATGCTGGAATATGCTGCAGAATCTGGAATACCCTGCCGACTATGCCAATTTTAACACAGGTAGAGACCCTGGCCTGCCAACTATGCCAATTGTAATGCAGGTGATGAAGCCTGACAAACTAATTTGATATTCCAGAGACACCACATGGGAGCCAAGTGACAGTCATGCCTTCATTACTTACTCATACAGAGAACCTGGTGGTACCAGGCTGGGGGTTGCACAGCCTACTTACAGGACCCAGTGGTGGCCAGCCAGGAGGTACCACACCACACTCCATGCCCTGCTCTATGCCACTTAACAGACAGGGTCAGCTTTTATAAGGTTGCAAACAGGGAGACACAAGTGTTAGTATTTAACAATTACCAGACCACCTGATTAATATTGCAGGTGCTCCTTCTATGCTTAAATCCAGCTGTCTGTTTATGAGGATCAGGTGGTTGGCCAGGACAGCCCAAACTCATTCCAGGGCCTTGGGTTCACAGAAAGGGCATTCTGCCTTTATTTATCCTACAGCATGTAAAATAATTTTCCAAACTTTCACTTACAACTTTTTTTTGCTCCTAGGTATTAGGTGAGTTTCTTGTAGGCAGCATTTAGATGGGTCCTATTTCCTTGTCCACTTTGCCAATGTGTGTCTTTTGATTAAAGATTCTAATCCATTAGCATTCAATGTTATTACTGCCAATGTAGTACTTATTTTAGCCATTTTTTCGTTAGGCTTATATTTTTTTTTTTTTTTAATACTTTTAGTTACTCTTACCAATAATCTTCTTACACTCACCTCTCTCTCTCTCCCTCAACTTTTTCCCTTTCAATCTGCAGAATTCCCTTCACTATTTCTCAAAGGGCAGGCCTTTTGTTGACAAATTCTCTCAATTTCTGTTTATCTGTGATTATTTTGAACTCTCCCTCACTTTTGAATGACAATTTTGCTGGTTTTAGAATTCTTGACAGACCAGTTTTTTCTTTCAGCACCTTAACTATGTCAAAACAACTGCATTCTTATTCTCACTGTCCTGATTTTGTGATAATCAGGGTAGGCTAAACAGTCACTACTTTAGAAACTATGCATGTGTAGCCAGACCTAGTTTTTCTCCCTAGGTCTGGTTTTTATAATGCTGGTGATAAACTAAGCCTGATTTATTATATGACCATCCTGTATGGGAAATGACAGTAAATCTAGGTATCTTTGACAACCTTAAGAGATATAGCAGTTAGACAGATGTGGCTCAAATGGTTGGGTGTCCATGTCCCATATGGAGGGACCTGTGTTTGATCCCTGGGACCTCCCAGTAAAAATTAAAAAAAGAAAAACATAGAAGGTACACAGACCACCAGGCCCTGTGCGTGAGTGCACCACCAGGCCCCATGCATGGGTAAGGCCCCCAGGCCCCATGCACGGGTGCGCTATCAGTCCCTGGGAGCCACGCAGCAAGATGATGCAACAGGAGAGTGACACAAGGGAAAGCCAAGATGAGATGTGCCAAAAAAAAAAACAGGAACTAAGGTGGCACAGGTGGTAGGACACCTCTCACCCACATTGGTGGTTCCGAGGATCGATTCCCAGGGAACACAGGAGGAGAAGGATAAGAAGAGAGGGCAGGAAATGGACACAGAGAATTTCCCAATGAATGGAAACAAAAACAGCAAAAATTGGTGGGGGGAGGCATAAAAATGGATAAAAGTAAATAAATAAATAAATAAATAAATAAATAAATCCCTTTTAAAAAGTATAGGGGAATAAGATACAGACTATAGTTAGTAGTAATACTTTGATGATGCTCTTTCATAATTTCTTAAATGTTTCACAACAATGCAGGATGTTTGTGGTGGGGTGATATGTGGGAGACCTGTATGATGTCATGCATGTTTGTTTTGTAAGTTCACAATGTTTATTGAACACTTATTGTTTGTGTATGTTCATGTATGAATGATATACTTCAATAAATTGTTTAAAAAAACAACAACTGCATTCTTACCTCCCTGGTTTCAGATGTGAAATCAGTACTTAATCTTGTCAAGGTTCCCTTTTATGTGATGGATCTCTTTTCTCTTACTGCTTTCAGGATTCTATCTTTGTCTTAAGCTTGAGACAATCTGGTATGTACATGTCAGCCAAAGGGGTGCTGATGCAAAGTACCAGAAAACTGTTGGCTTTTATAAAGGGTATTATTTGGGGTAAAAGCTTGCAGTTACAAGGTCCTAAAAAGTCCAACTCAGGTTGATTTCTCACCCAAAATGAGTTGCAACATGTTGAAGTAAGATGACAGGCAATGTCTGCATAGTCTCTCCTTCATTCTTCCTCTAAAGTCTCCATGGTTCCAGCTTCTTTTGATCTCAGTTGTAGGCTGGAGGGCTCACTTATTTCTAGACCTTTTCAGATGCTCAGGGCTCTGGTCTTGGCAGCTACAGCTATCAGGTGAATGACTCAGCTCTTTCGAGGGCCCCAAGATCAAAGTTCTCTGCTGTGTCTATAGAGCTCTCTCTTTGTTCTGTGTATTTTCTCCTATGTTCTCCTTGGGTGAGTCTACATTTATATAGCTTACCAAGGGGGTGGGGACTCAAACCTGCATGTCCTAATGACATGGTTGAATCAAAGTCCTAATCTTGATTTGATCAAGTAAACTTAAAGTCTTTGAATTTAAATCAATCAAAGGGTATCATGCCCAGAGGAACAGACCAATTTACAAACATAATCTAAATATCTTTTTGGTATTCCTAAATAATATCAAACTGTCACATGCAAAATATGTGTAGTAGGTCTGCTAGGATTTATTGTGCCTGGAGAGTGCTGCATTTCATAGTCATGTTTATCCATGTATCTCATAAGAGTTGGGAATTTTTAGGCCATTGTTTCCTCAAATACACTATCCCCTTTATCATCTCTTGTTGGGGACCTTCACGGTAGCACACATATTATGCACCTTGTCAGCAGCACCAGTGACATGTAACATGGCCGCCAGGGCTGATACAAGAACAGCTTAAGCTATTGTTAAAGCTTTTCTGCCACCTACCCCAGCAACAACCACCACCAATCCCAAACCGCCACCTGTCCTTACTAAGCCTAGCAACAGCAGCCACCAATCCTCACCCTCTTCCTTCAGGGTATATATACCCTGCCTCTTCAATAAACCTTTGCAGCTTGATCAGAATCCTGTCTTGCTGTCATCTCTCGCGTCTCTTGTTCCATCCCATTCCCGCTCCCCCTCTCTAGGTTCCCGTTGATTGTCCCGCAGGCCGGGACAATCTCTTCTCCATCTGGGATGCCCATAATGCTTATGATTGTCTGCTTTGTATTGTCATTCAATTCCCTGAGTCCCTGAATTTTGTTTTTTTTGTCTATTTCTTTTATTATCTGTGTGATATCAGATGTTCTGTCTTTGACATTGCTAATTATTTCCTCTGCCTGTTCAAATATGCTGTCATGTGCTTCTAGTTTATTTTTAATTTCTTGCATTGTGCCCTTCATCACTGTAAGTTATTTTCTTTTTTACATATGTTTAAAATTTCTTCTGCATATTTACATAGTGTCTTCTTGATATACTTAATCTCTTCCTTCATTTCACTGATTTGATTAAGGATATTTGTTTGCACATCCTTGATTAGTTTTCCACATTATACACCTCTACCTGTTTTTTAGGTTGTTCATCAGACTGGGCCATGACTTCTTATTTCTTGGTATGGCCTGTAATTTTTTGCTAATGTCTAGTCATCTTTTTATCATGATGGGCTTATTCAGTTAGTTAGTTTATCCTCTTAGTCTATGGTTTTATTTATTTATTTATCTTTTGGTTTGTGTTAGGAATCCTCTTCATCCTTGGTTCCACTTATTCTAGATCCTTCTAGTTACCTATGTTCAAAGGAAAAATATTATATCTACAAAAAAGGAAAATAGAGCATAAAGAAAAAGAAAAGTAAAAACTAAGAAAAGCAAGGAAAAAGAAAAAGAAAAAGAAAAAAGAGACAGAGAAAATAAAAAATAATGGGGGAAATAGTAAACAGGAATAAATGTTTTAAAAGGTAAAAAAAGGAAAAATAAAAAACATAAAATACAATATAAAGTAAATGAAATGAGATAAAATAAACAAAATAACAGATAGGTTTAAAATAACCAAAATACCAGATAAGTTTTAGAGAAGAAGGAACGATGAAACAGGGAAAAGCAGAAAGGAAGTAAGAAAAGAAGAGAGAAAAATAAAAGAAAAAAAGATGAAAAAATTCAAAAGGAAGGATAGAGAAAAAATTAAACACTGGGTAAAATAATAAAAGATAGAAAGGGAAGAAAAAGAAAAAGGAAAAAATCAGGGAAAATAAAAGACAATAGGAATGAGAAGACATGAAAGAAAATAAGAAAAAAGGTTAGGAAGGCAATAAAATATCGAAGAGGAGAAGAAAAACAAGCAAGCAAACAAAACAAAACAAAAATCTGGGTTTCCCTCTGAGATCACCAAACTGGCTAGTCTCTTCTAGTGCTGCCTATTTTTTTTCCCAATATAACTTAAATTTTAATAATTTTACTTACTGTGTATATTCTAAAACAATCATCATTTACACTAATTTCACAGAATTTTCATGAATTAAATGATAAAATAATCATGATACTTATTGAACAATTAAAATATGCCAAATACCAGCTAAAGGTTGTACAGGGACTATGTTATTTTAGTCTCATAAAGTGGTAATATTACCCCTATTTTACAGATAAATCAAGAGTTCATAAGTTTGAACCCCTATCTACCTGACTCCAAAACCTGTCCAAAAATTATCTAATTTTTTTCTACACAATGAAATAATTACTATTTTAATTCAAAAGGTCAAGATCTTATTAATCTTTCATGGTAAAAGTCTATATCTCCTAAACCAAAGCTATTTATTTGATTTTTATTTATGTCAGTTTATTTTGAAATTTTATTCCTTATTTTTCATATTCAAATTATCTCATTCATGAAAACAGCATTCAATATTTCAAAAATAATAATAGATAAATGAGGTAATAAAGCTCATATAAAAGATTATTAGCAGTAATATGTTAATGATGTTCTTTCATAATTTGTAACAAATGATCTAAAACAACACAATGTGTTAGTGGGGTGATGTATGGGAATTCTGAATGTTATGACTGTTTTGTAAACTTACAACTTCTCTAATAAAAAACATCAATTGACAAAAAATCTTATTGACTTCTCTATATTACAATTCATACTATTAAATTTATGGAAGACTGATCAAGTTTCATTAATTAAAATGTTTCCTTTGAACTATGTATTAGACAAATGGAATTTTGCTACTATATTTCCAGTAACAAAAAGTGTTTACTTAATAGATTCTTAGAGGATACATTTGTGAGAAATAAGAGGTCCTCTTAGTAGGATTCTTGGTGATGGGGTGGAATGGGGCTTCTACGGGGTGGCCCCACTGGTTGGGTATGCCAGATAACTTCAATGGCAGAATGAAGATTCCTCCCAGCCTCTGAATCAGGCTAGAATTACTATCTGCCAAGCCAAGAACAAGTACTCTTCCCTTCCTATTCATCACTCTTCTACTTCATCTTCCCTGAAGAGTTGATTGATTTGATTGCTTGGTAAACAGTGATCCAGAGTTGCAGTCTGCGCAATTGACTTTGTTTCAGTTTCTCCTGCTTTTTACCATTTCATCTCTTTCTCAGGGATTTGAGAGAAGCCTGGAAGGTCACAAGGTAAGTAACCTCAGTGGAATGATCCAGTGGAAAGGCCTGTAGGTTTCAGAGGGTAACATTACAGAAGTGCTAAGACTAGATGGACCACTTGCAAGGGATGAGGGGTTTATTCTTAGAAGCACGTTGTCCATATATCTAATTTAAGAATTGCTGAAAACCCCAAGAATGATGTCTTAAGATATAACAGATGACATTTTAACCAAGGTTTTAAGCACTTTGTAAAAAGTTCCTCTAGTAAAACTGGGTTCTCAGTTACCAAGGTTTTTCTTCCTTCTGTAAATACCTATGATGTTTTAGGTTCTACTAATTTTCAGGACATCATTTTCTCAGTTCTACATTGGCTGGAGACAATTTAAATTAATTCAACAAAACCCAACTATACAGGCTTAATCAATGAAGTCATTATTTTCTCACCTAACACACAAAATTAAAAGTAGGAACTATGGGTTCATTCCTTCTTGTTCTGCATTTCTATAACTTACCAGGAAGATAATGGTTATAGGTTAACATAAAAAAAAATGCTACTCATGACAGTAACATTAGCATTAACTCCAAGCCAGTATCTACTCCTCTTCTGGTTTAAATAGTCCAATGTCTTCCCAGAATGGGTTATTATGATTTTTTATATGCCATTGTTGCTTAATGTGTCCCTATGACCATTTTCTGATTAATGGAATGTAAGCAAAAGTGGCCTTTCTGGAGATCTTAAAGAGAAGAGGTGAATATTGTTTTATTTTTTCTTTCCCACTGACTGAAAGATAGACCTATCAACTGTAAGGGGACAGCTTTCTCAGACCATGAGATGAACTTAGGGATGGGGCTTAGGCATATGTGGGATAAAAATATTGAAGAAAGGTATTTTCTGATACCTTGGACCTATGTAATAATCTTGGAATTCCTCAGTCTGAAAATTATATTTATTTCTTAAGATATCATTATTTTATTTTCTGTTACTCATTGACAGAGGTAACTTTTACAAAATATGTATCATTTTAAATCAGAAAAGGAGGAACGTCCCAGATGCCACAAACCATAGAAGTATGTCACATAACCATTTCTCCTCTACAGCTCTTAAGGAATATAGATTTATTTTTAAACCAGAGACATTGATAACCTGAAGAAATCAAGAATCCAATAGTAAGGTAAATAAACACTGAGTGGGCCAAGTTAAGTGACATCACAGAGATCTATCAAATACTCATGGCAAATTTTTAAACTATTTTTGAATGGATAGAAGCAGTCCCTTTCAAGTTAGACAAAATATGATGGTTCTATTGAATAGTATCTTGGATATTATTTCAATGTAAAAAGAAAATAGCACAAAAATAAACAGTTTGGGAAGGAAGACAATAAAATATTTTACCATGTGGAGAATCTAATAAGAGTTAAAACAAAACTTATCAAAACTAATTGATCAGAGATTTCAACAAATGTTCTGTATATAAGAAAATTTTGAATAATCAGTAATATTCTTATATATTAATCAAAACATTTTTTAAACATTTATGAAAAAGTAATAACACAATCTATAAAGTATGCAAATATAAATAAAACACATATGGTACAAGAATCCTTTGCATTAGTTTACAAATTTGAATGGATATATAAGAAGATTAAAATAAATGTAGAATGGTCAATTGTCATTATTGTGGTAACCATGGTCTATTAAGTCACCAAGGACACTGAATTAGTGAATATAGAACCATAACTCCTAGGGTAAATTAAGGGTTAAGTTTCTGTGAGCATCTAGTCACATTTTTGTCAACAGATCCAAGCATAACCAGTTTTATGTGTTTCTCCTTACAGACACCTTATTTTAATATATGTTGTTGAGTCATT
>JAQZBX010033897.1:0-25210 GCA_029593785.1 Cabassous unicinctus
CGAACCCGGGGCCTCTCATATGGTAAACGGGTGCGCTATCCATTGCGCCACAGCCGCTTCCTGCCGTGAGGTTGCTGCATCAGCCCACCGCACCGCTCAGGCCAGCGTGCCCTCACAAGGAGGCCTCGGGGCGCGAACCCGGGCCTCCCATATGGTAAACGGGGGCTCTATCCACTGAGCCACACCCGCTTCCCAGCACATTTTTATTATTGTACTCTTAACCATAGCTCAGGGTTTCACTTAGGGTTCATTGTTTGTGTTTTGCTCTTCCATGGATTAAAAAAAAATGTTTTTCTAGTAACATATATACAACCTACAACTTCCCATTTTAACCACATTCAAATATATAAATTCAGTGCTGTTAATTATGTTCACCATATTGTGCTACCATCACCACCACTCATTACCAAAATTTTCCATCGTCCCAAAGAGAAACTTACATTGTAAGCCTTAACTCTATTCCCTACCCTCACCCCATCATCTGGTAATCTAGAGTCTAGATTCCGACTCTATGAATTTGCTTATTCTAATTATTTCATATCAGTAAGATCATACAATATTTGTCCTTTTGTGTCTCGCTTATTTCACTCAACATGATGCCTTCAAGTGTCATCCATGTTGTCACATTTATCAGACTTACTTTCTTCTTTAGGGCTGAATACGATTCCATTGTGGATATATAATACATTTTGTTTATCCATTCATTAGTTGGTGGACACTAGGTTTGTTTCCATCTTTTGGCAATTGTGAATAATGCCACTATGAACATTGGTGTGCAAATATCTTTTCAAGTCCTTGCTTTCAATTTTTTGGGGTATATACCTAGAAATAAGATAGCCAGGTCAAATGGTAATTCTATACTTCACTTTCTGAAGAACTGCCAAACTGTCTTCCACAGTGGCTGAACCCATTTTATATTTCCACCAGCAATGAATGAGTGTTCCTATTTCTCCACATGCTCTCAAACACTTGTAATTTTCTGTTTTTTTAATCGTCGCCATTCTAGTGGGTATGAAATGGTATCTCATTGTGGTTTTGACTTGTGTTTCCCTAATGGCTATTGATGTTGAGCATTTTTTCATGTGCTTTTTGGCCAAATTGTAAATCTTCTTTGGAGAAATGCCTTTTCAAGTCTTTTTTTTTCTTTCTTTTTTTAGGAGGTACCAGCGATTGAACCCAGGACCTTGTACATGGGAAGCAGGTGCTCAGTCACTGAGCTACATCTGCTCCCCCTCTGTTTGTCTTTTTGTTGTTGAGTTGTAGTATTGCTTTATATATTCTGGATATTAAACCCTATTTGGATGTGTGGTTTCCAAATATTTTCTCTCATTGTGTAGGTTGTCATTTTACTTTCATGATAAAGACATTTGAGGCAGAAAAGATTTTACTTTTGATGAGGTCCCAATTATCTATTTTTCTCTTTTGTTGATTGTGATTCGGATATAACTCTAAGAAACCATTGCCTAACACAAGGTCCTGAAGACAATCCCTGTTTTTTTTTTCCAGGAGCTTCACATTTCTGGCTCTTATATTTAGGTCTTTGATCCATTTGAGTTGACTTTTGTGTATGGGGTGATGTAGGAGTTCACCATTATTCTTTTTCAAGTGGAGAACCAGTTTTCCCAACACTATTTGTTGAAGAGACTATTCTTTCCCAACTGAGTGGTCTTTGCCTCTTTGTCAAAAATCAGTTGACCGTAAATGTGAGAGTAGATTTCTGAGCTCTCAATTTGATTCCATTGGTCTACATGTCTGTCCTTGTGCCAGTACTATGCTATTTTTGAATACTATGGCTATGTAATAAGTTTTAAGATCAGGAAGTATGAGTCCTCCAACCTCATTCTTTTTCAAGATGGCTTTGGCTATTTGGGACCCCTTACCCTTCCATATAAATTTGCTAATTGGCTTTTCCATTTCTGCAAAGAAGGCTTTTGGAATTATGATTGGGATTGCATTGAATCTGTAAATCACCTTGGACAGAATTGACATCTTAATAATATTTAGTCTTCCAATCCATGAATGGAATGTCCTTCCATTTATTTAGGTCTTCTTTGATTTCTTTTAGCAATGTTTTTTAGATTTCTGTGTGCAAGTCCTTTATATCCTTGGTTAGATTTAATCTTAGATATTGAATTCTTTTAGTTGCTATTGTAAATGGATTTTTTTTTTCTTGATTTCTTCTTCCAATTGTTCATTGTGTACAGAAACACTACTGATTTTGGGGTGTTGATCTTGTACCCCACCACTTTGCTGAATTCATTTTTATTAGTTCTAGGAGCTTTATTGTGGATTTTTCAGGATTTTCTGTATATAGGATCATGTCATTTGCAAATGGGGAATGTTTTACTTCTTCCTGTTCAATTTGGATGCCTTTTATTTCTTCTTCTTGCCTAATTCTTCTGGCTAAAACTTCCACTGTTGAGTAACAGTGGTGGCAAGGGGCATCCTTGTCTTATTCCTGATCTTAGAGGGAAAGCATTCAATCTTTCACCATTAAGTAGGATGTTAGCTGCTGGTTTTTTCATATATGTCTTTTTTTCATGTTTAGGAAGTTTCCATCTATACCTAGTTTTTAAAGTGTTTTTATCAAGAAGGGGTGCAGGGTTTTGCCAAATGACTTTTCTGCATTAATGGAAATGATCATGGGCTTTCGTTCCTTCATTTTGTTAATGTTGTGTATTACATTAATTGATTTTCTTATGTTGAACCACCCTTGCATACTTGGAAATAAATCCCACTTAATCATGGTATGTAATTCTTTTGATGTGCTGATGGATTCAGTTTGCCATTATTTTGGTGAGGATTTTTGCATCTGTGTTCATAAAGACTTATTGGTCTGTAATTTTCCTTTCTTGTGGCATCTTTATCTGGCTTTGGTATGAAGGTGATGTTGGCGTCATAGAGTGAATTAGGGAGTGTTCCTTTCTCTTGGATTTTTTGGAATTATTTGAGGAGGATAGGTGTTAATTCTTCTTGGAATTTTTGATAAATTCCTCTGTGAAACCATCTGGTCCTGAGCTTTTCTTATTTGGGCAGGTTTTGATGACTAACCCAATGTCTTTAGTAGTCACTGGCTTGTTGAGGTCTTTTATCTCTTGTTGGGTCATTGGAGGTAATTTGAGTCTTTAGAGAAATTTGTCCATTTCGTCTAGGTTATCTAATTTGTTGGTGCACAGTTGTTCATAGTATCCTCTTATAGTCCTTTTTAATTTGTTGGGCTAGTAGTAATGGCCCCCTTTTCATTTTTTATTTTAGTCATTTTTGTCCTCTCTCTTTTTCCTTTGTCAGTCTAGGTAAAGACTTGTCAATTTTATTGATCTTTTCCAAGAACCAAATTTTAATTTTGTTGATTCTATTGTTTTTATTATCTATTTAATTTATATCTGCTTTAATCTTTGTTATTTCCTTCCTTTTGCTCACTTTGGTTTAGTTTGCTTTTCCTTTTCTAGTCCTCCCAGTATTGAGGTTAGCTTCTGATTTGAAATCTTTCTTTTTTAATGTAGCATTTAGAGTTATACATTTCCCTCTCAGCATGGCCTTTGCTGCATTTCAGTATATTGTATTTTCATTTTCATTTGCCTCAAGATATCTCCTAATTTCCCTTTTAGCCCATTGGTTGTTTAAGAGGACGTTGTTTATATTCCAAATATTTGTGAATTTTCCATTTCTTCCTCTGTCATTGATCTCTGGCTTTGTTCCATTGTGGTCAGAGAAGATATATTGTATGGTTTAAATATTTTTAAATTTATTGAGACTTGTTTTGTGACCTAACATATGGTCTATCCTGGAGAATGATCCATGTGCACTTGAGAAGAATGTGTGTTCTGTTGTTGTCTGGTGATGTGTTCTGTATATGTCTGTTAGTTGGTTTAGAGTATCAGTCAAGTCTTACATTTCCTTATTGATCTTCTGTCCAGATTTTCTATCCATTATTGAAAGTGGTGTATTGAAGTCTTCTACTATTAATGTAGAACCGTCAATTTCTCCCTTCAGATCTGTCAGTGTTTGCTTCATATATTTTGGGACTCTGCTATTAGGTGCATATATATTTATAATTGTTATGTCTTCTTGTTAAATTTAGCCCTTCATCAGTATGTAATGACCATCTTTGTCCCTTGTAACAGTTTTTGATTTAGAATCTTTTTATCTGATATTGCTATAGCTTCCTAAACTATCTTTGGGTTACTACTTGCATGGCATATATTTTTTTCCATCTTTTCATTTTCAACCTACTTATTTTTGAATTTAAGGTGAGTCTCTTATAGATTGCATGTAATTGTGTCCTGTATTTATAATCCATTCTGCCAATCTCTGCCTTTTGACTGGAGATTTTTTAATTCATTTACATTTAAAATCATTACGGACAATGCAGGACTTTCTTCTGCCATTTTGCTGTTTAGTGTTTGTAAGTCATATCTATTTTTGTCCCTCAATTCTTCCATTAATGTGTACTTTTATATTTATTTGATATTTTTGTATTGTTCATATCGAGTCCTTTCTCGTTTCTATCTGGATATGTTTTTCATATATTTTCCTTGTGGTTACTATGGGGTTAAAATTTAACATCCTAAATTTATAACAATCATGTGATTTGATGCCAACTTGACTTCAATAGCACACACATACATTGTCCCTATACTCCTCTGTCCCTCCAACTTTTTGTACTTGTTACAAATTACATCTTTCTACCTTGCATTTCTAAAATCATAGATTTATTGTTACTTTTTACTCATTTGCATCTTGGCACCTTTAGGAAGTAAGAAGAGAAATACATACCAAAAAAATATAATATGATAGTACTGGCATTTAAAATTACTCAAATGGAATTTAGGTAATTACCTTTACTAGGGGTCTTTATTTCTTTTTTCCACTTTGAACCATTGTCTAATGCCCTTTCCTTTCAGTCTGAAGAACTCTATTTAGCACTGCTTGTAGGGCAGGTCTAGTAATAATGAACTCCCTCAACATCTGGGAATGTCTTAACCATTCCCTCATTTTTGAAAGTCTCACTAGATGTAAAATTCTTGGTTGACAGTTGTGTTCTTTCCACACTTTAAGTATTTCAACCCACTGCCTTCTTGCCTCCATGGTTTCTGGTGAGAATTTGGCACTTAATATAATTGGAACTCACTTGTACATAACACATTGCTTTTCTCTTGCAGCTTTCAGAATTCTCTCCTTGCCCTTTGAATTAGACAGAATTCAACAGTTTAATCAGTATGTGATGGGGTGTATTTTCCTTCAAGTTTATCCTGTTGTGTGTTCCCTGGATTCCTTGGATGTGCATATTTACATCTTTTGCTACATTAGGGAAGTTTTCTGTCATTATTTCTTTGAATATCCCTTTCCCTCTTTCTTCTCCTTTTGGGGCCCACATGTGTGTATATTGGTATGCTTGATGGTTTCCCAGAGGTCTCTTAGGCTATTTTTGCTTTTATAATTCTTTTTTCATGCTACTCCTCAGTCTGACTCATTTCAATTGTCTTGTTGCCGAGTTTGCTGATTCTGTCTTCTGTCGGTTCCAATCTGCTGTTGAAATCCCCTTGGGCATTTTTCATTTCAGTTATTTCAGTCTTGAACTCCAATATCTGTATTTGATTCTTTAAAAATTTTTCTGTCTCTTTATTGAGATTCTCATATTGTTCATTTGTTGTTTTCCTGATATTCTTTAGTTTTTTTTGCTGTATTTTCCTACACCTCCTTGAGCATATTGAAGATCATTTTTTAGATGTCTTTTTCTGGTATATCCACAATCTGGTCTTCTTTTTTGATGTTTTATGGATTTTTATACTCTTCCCTTGGATAGGCAATCATTTTCTGTTTCTTTGTTTTCCTTGTAATCTTTTGTTGTACACTGTATATTTTAGTATTTCAAAATGTTAACTCTGGAATTTATTCCCAGAGTTTCTTGAGTTCATTACCAGTTAGTGATATGTCAGCAATTTTCTTGAGTGCCAGCTCTCCTATCGGGAAGGTCTGCCCAAGGCAACTATAAGGTGCAGGATCCTCCCTGTTTTTCTGGGCCTGTGTCTTGTCCTGGCCTTGTGCTTACTAGTGGCCTTATAGACCCTTTGTTTACCTGAGTTTGAAGGCCCCCTCTACTTACCAGGAAACAGACCTGCTCCCTCTCCCTGGTGTTCCACTGCAGGACCTAAAGCAGGAAAGCCTTTGCTCCAAACGATTCATATCAATTGTTTCTTGCTCTACTTTCATTGTCTCAAGTTGCTTTTGCCTGGAGGACAAATTCTGGGAGGGGGCACTCGGAGAGGAGTTTCCTAAGTCAGTCTTTCCCAGCCAGAACAAGGTCAGGGACCCACAAAGGTTATGTTGGCTGGCTCCAAACTATTCTGAAGAGAGGATGAAGAAGGGGCCAGGAAGGGTGCCAGGAGCTTCTTCCATGGCTCCACAAAGCTGTGCTTTCTTTACTCGGCCCCTGCCCAGCCAATGCAGCCCCTCAGCTGGCCTCCGCAGCTCTGAGGAAACACAGTCTTAATGTCTCCTCTGCAGCCTTCGACTGGGGTGGGTTGCAACAAGGGCAGAGCTGGGCCTCCAGTTATCTGAAGGAGCTAATCAAAAGCCATGATCAGCAATCAGCACATGCCCACCCTGGATCTTGGGGAAGTGGATTTTCATGTCCCTTTCTGGCACCAGCAAGCTACACCAGGGTCTGGACCCCACTGCTGCCTGCCGCGAGCATGGGGGCTGGGTGATGGCAAATGCCATGTGGAGAGAGCAGTTTACTGGTATTTACATTAATTTAACAGCTTCTTCCTCCCGCTCTTCCCTGGTTGCTGTACAGTGTTCTACTAGACTTCAGAGTTTCAAATTGTTGACTCCAATAGTTCTTGCCTGTTTAATAGTTGTTCTGGTGGAAGGACTGATTCCTGGAGCTTCTTACTCTGCCATTTTCCCATGGTCCTCCTGTTTCATATCTTGAATCCTTGTTGGCTGATGTTAGTTAACCTCCAGGACAGGCTTAGGAAGAGGTATCAAGTTGCTAGAGGTCAGGCTGAAGAATGTTTTATGTCAGGTGTCTGTATCTCCTGGAACTTCTGAATGTTTTGCAAGTTTATGAGTAGTGTTTTGTTTTTTTTCCCCTGGGGAAAGCACCCATAACTTTTATCATATTCTTAAAGGGGTTCTTCAACAAAAGGATAACAATGACAGATAATGACTACGCCCCATGAGCTGAACCTCTCTTATACCCAGCACTGCCCAAGGTTTTCATTTTGTTTTGCTTTTAGTGGGAATCCTAAACAAGGTGTATATGGACGCTTACTGGTGAGGTCCTATTTGTAATTTTTAAAAATTTCATTTGTTGTGGAGTAGAGAATGAATTTGAGAGGAGTGGGTCTGGATGCTGAAGCACAACCAGGAGCCATTTGCATAGTCAGGGGAGAAATGGTGAGAGCCTAAACTTAGGAAGTAGCAGTAGAGAAGCGAACTTGGGAAATTAAAAATACAGACAATTGGCTGTGTTTCTGCCATCCAATTTACCTTTTACAATAACTTTGTGAGGCATTTTTCAGATGATAGATATAGTGTTGCAGATTCAGTTACTTGCCCGGGATCACATTTGATAACTGGTGGAACCATATCAAATGTGACCATATTCATATTCAGCTTATCTGACTCCAAGGTCCATGCTCTTAATTAACTACCTACCATGTTGTACTTTCTCCACTGTCAACAAGTCTTGAAAATGTGTCAGGTTGGGGCCGAGTGAGGAGAGAGAGGAATTAGGGTCATAGCTTGGGAAACTGGGTGCAGAGTAGGGCCAGAATTGAGACCAGACACATAGGCATTTGGACAGGTGTAGAAAGAAGATGACGAGACCTGAGGGTCATCTGAATGGAAGTGACCAGAAGGTCCTTAAAGAGTGAATTCTTAGGCTGAAAGCATTTAGGCTGGAGATAGAGATTTTGGAGTCTTCATCATGGTAAAGTGATGGATAAAGGAAAGGGCCCAAGCCCCAAACCTGAGGCCAATCAGCTCCTTTGATCATGAGGGGGTCACTGGAGAACTGGGGATTGTGAATCATCACTTCCCCTGCTAAGCTTCATCATATCCTTTAACTATGTTTTATATGCCATATTTGGAGTCCACAGATTATCCTTAGCATACTCAAAAGCCAAAATCCTTTATGAAAGGAAAGAACTCTTTTGCATTACAAGAAATAGGTCACCTATTTATGTTCAGTTAATTTGGCTTATTGACTGACACAATGTCCCTCTCTTTCAAATTGTTTATTTGAGTCAGAAGCTTGCCTAAACCAATTAGCTGTTTTAGATTTTAAAAGAATTCATTCTGGCTTCTGACCACATTAATCTCTTTTTAGGGTATCATAGAAATACACAGCAGTGTTCTCTGCAAAGACACTATGTTAAACCAGAGATCACCTGCTTGTCATTAGGACTGCCCAAGACAGTCATTAGGCCTGCAGCGGTGAATTCCAGCAATTCTGGGTTCTGCCTGAACTTGGTTCAAATCCTGGATCTGTTATTTATTATCTCTGTGCTCTTGGCCAAGTTTCAAAATTCACACATCTCAGTGACCTCATCTATAAAATGGGGCAATGTAAGAATTTACCTCCAGGGTAACGCGTGATGCATGATGTCTCCCACACGGCAAAGTGCTCTGCAATGGCTAAGCATTAGTTTTATGGCTTAGCAGAGCAGCGAGGAGGAGTGAGAGTTTTGGGAAATTCTGAGTTCCTTTTATCTTTCCCCTGTTCGGCCAATTAAAACAGAATTGCTTGACCTGAACTGGAAAGAGTGAAGGTTGTTTTAAGGTGAAAGAACAAAAAGCTAAGTCTTACCTGTAATGCCTGGAAATAGGCCATGTTTTTCAGGATTGTGCGTGTGTGCACATGTGCCGTGTGTGTGTATATGTGTGTGTAGGGGGCAGGGCTTATCCCTGAGCCTTCTCTACAGAACCTCATACAGCAGGCGCCCTTCTACCCCTGAAATGTCAAGACTGTAAGAACCTTCACTTCAACAAAAGTTTGCTGATGTAATTGGACTGGGCATGCAGCCATGTCAGGGGAGAGGCTCCACATTTACACAGCATTTATTTTATGCCAGGTACTACATACAGTACCTATATACTTTATTTTTTTTTTTTAAAGATTTATTTATTTATTTATTTATCCCCCCCTTGCTGCTTGTGTTTGCTGTGTCCATTCGCTGTGTGTCTTCTCCGTGTCTGCTTATCTCCCCCTTGCTGTGAGGTCCTGCTGCATCAGCCCACCGCGCCGCGCGGGCCGGCCTGCCCTCACAAGGAGGCCCCAGGAAGCGAACCCGGGGCCTCCCACATGGTAACGGGGGCTCTATCCATTGAGCCACACCTGCTTCCCGTATATACTTTAGTAGTAGTTCTTCTGTTCTCCTTCTCCTTTCTCCTTCTGCTGCTGCTTCTTCTGTTTCTTCTTTTGCTTCTGCTTCTGCTGCTTCTGCTTCTTCTACTTCTTTTTCTTTGCTTCTTCTCTGCTTCTGCTGCTTCTTCATCATTATCATAATGATTATTATTTTTATTATGGTTACTCTATGGAGTTGCCTTCCTCCCTTATTCCACTCTCCATCCCTCCGCCCTTTTCTTTTAACCTCAGAAACAGGCTGATCCTGCTGCAGGAGAGAGATTGCATGGGAAAGGTACTAGAGATGAGAGTACTATCCAGACTTCTTTAAAAGAGAATGTCTTTCTTGAATTACAGAGGTGATAAAGCCTGGCATTGAATACAATACTAATAATGCCCCCAAGTTGCTAAATCTTGAAATTTACCCATCTCCTCCATGTATCTTTCTGTAAAGAATATTTATTTAGGTGAGATAAGATGTCTAGGTAAATGCTAACTGCTTCAGATTGACCTGGGGGATCTATCAGTGCCATGAGCATCAGCGAAACATCTGTGGAATGAAAGTGTTTTCCTCTGAGCCTCTGATAATATTTTTTGATCAGAATATGTTTTGTGGTTCTAAAACATTGCCCACCCATGGAAAAACACATTTGTCTTCATAGAGAATGTCTCTTTGTGTGTATTTGGGATCGCTACAAGTCACTTAGGAGGCTGACAGGTGGAGAAAGCTGAATAGATCCAGGGCAGGGAGCTCAGGCATAACGTTGCGCCCTCCTGGCCTTACCAAGTGACCAGGCACAGAAAAATCAAGTATACTCTCAAGACCATGCTCTTTGCATTCTTCCCAAATTTGATCAGTCCTGAGTAAATTCTAGGCAAAAACAGCACAGTAGTAGAGAAGGCTGCTATGAAATTGTCCCTTGCTCGGCTAAGGAAATACAATCAGAAAAAGCTCATAAAGATGATTCCGCAGTGCACTGGGCAAGAAAGAGCACATAACCGAGAAGGCTGAGAAGTCTCCTGTGAGTTCTGTGCACTCTTTGGTCTAGTTTGCTGTTAGGCACCACAAAGAGGAATGGAAAATGAGCCTCAGTGTGTCTTCCAGTAAAATGGGGATCATTATATCAGAATTACACCCTGTTTCATATTAAGAAAGTTGTGAGAATTATGGTACCAGTTACATAGAGATAATAAATGTGAAATTAATAGTGACTTTGTTAATTACATTTTAATAAGTAGATGATAATTTATATTCATTCTGCAGCTATCCATTGCATCTCAACCATATTCAAACACTATGCTGAAAGTCAAAACAACACAGATATGCCCTGAAGGGTTCACCTGAGAGAGTGACTAGTTCCAGGTAGAACAGGATGGATGAAACACACGTTCTGGAATAGCGGAGCTCTGGTCCTCATACTTTCCACAGCTTTTTAAACTTTTCTGAACTTGAGTTTCTCCACTTGTAAAAATGGGTAATAACATCTACCTCTCATAGAGATTGTTTTTGGTTATTGTCAAAGGCATAATATAATTCATCCATTTGTTCATTCACTCAGCAAATACTTATTGAGTGTGTATGTTTCAGGCATTGCTGTAAGCTCCAGGGATGCTGCAGTGAGCAAAGCAGAGCAAACCCCTGTCCTCATGGAGTGTCTGCTCACTTGGCAGGAGACAGTATGTTATGTGATGATAAGTGTTGCAGGAAAAACTAAGCAGGAAAAGGGGATAGGAAGCCTATTGTAATAAACTGGATGAGAGATTGTGGTGGCTCAGACCAGGGTGACGGACTTGGAGGTTGTTTTAGTTTCTTTGGCTGCTCAAGCAAATACCATGCAATGGTTTGGCTTAAAAAATGGATTTATTAGCTCACGGGGTTGAGGCTGGGAAAAAGTCCAAATCAAGGTGTCATCAAGGCGATGTTTTCTTCCTGAAGACTGGCTTTCTGATGCTGGCTGCTGGTGATTCTTGGTTCCGGGCTGCTCTGTCCTATGGCAATGCACATGGTGGCTCCTTCTGGCCTCTCCCTGGGTTCCATTGACCTTCAGCTTCTGCTCTCCTGTGGCTTTTTAAAAATCTGATGAATTTCACTCTTATAAAGAACTCCAGTAATAGAATTAAGGCCTATCCTGATTGAGAAGGGCCACACCTTAACTGAAGCAGCCTCACCAAAAGGTCCTACTTACAATGGGTTCCCACCCACAGGAATGGATTACAGTTAAGAACATGTGTTTAAGGGGTACATAGCTCCAAACCACTACAGAGGTGGTGAAGAGGGACCAGATTCTGGATCCATTTGGGGTGGATTTATGAATTTGCTGACAGGGTAGGTGTGGAATACAAGACGAAGAGAGGAGTCAGGGATGACGTCAGGCTTTTGGTCTGATTATCTAGGAGAGTGGAGATGAGGTTAACTCAGAGTGGGGAAGGTCCAGGAGTTTAACATTGGACATGTTCATTTGAGATACTTAGTAGATATCCAGGTGGGGACTCTGAATAGGCTATTGTAGAATCAAGTCTGGAGTTCAAGAGAGGGATTGGGGCTTGTAAAATATCTTATGCAGTGTGTTGCAGAGGTGGATACTGAATACGTAATCCATGCAAATTTGTCAGTCCATATCAAATGCCATAAACACTACATGAAATAAGTTATAGCAATTTAGAAGGAGGAGAGATAATATCCCAGGTGTGCGGGATGTGGTTGGTCCGAGAAGGCCCCCAGCAGAAGGAGGTATTTGAGTTGACCCTTGAAGGATGGGAAAGATTGGGATTTATGACAGAAAGGATAGACTGGAAAAAAATCCCATGGTATGTGGAAGTTTGGTGGGTGCTGGGCTTTGGAGGCTGTTTGGCCTGACCAGTGGGGAAGGTGAGAGGTGGACACAGCAGAAAGCAGGGCTGAGGGTTGGCTAGGTCCAGAGGGCCCAGGGCCCAGGCTAAGAAGTGGGACTTTAGTTGGCAGTTAGTTGGGGCATCTGCGCTCAGATGTCGTGATGCAGCGCAAGCTCCAGGAAGGTTGGTCTGCTCCCACATCTAGAGTGGGCTAGTGGGAGGCTGGGAATAGGGGACCCAAAGAAGCCCGCCCAACAGCCAAGGCTAAAGGGAAGGGAGGCCTTTGTCAGATAAGAAGGAAATGGACGTCCCCAGGGACGACTGCACAGGACTTGACTGGTTAGGCTGCACGTCCACTGGGTGCCCGGCACTGCTCTCATCTAGTTCTCACGGCCGCCCTCAGAGGTCCTTGCTATTAATATCCTCATTTACACATGAGGAAACTGAGGCACGGAGAAGTTAAGTCACTGCCCCAAGCTAACCCAGGCTGTCTGACACCTGAGCCCCAAGTTTTAACCTCTCAATGGGTCAGCCTCTCATAATCTTACTAATTTAGATGGTAAGCTTATTTTTTTAAGGGCAGGAGCTGGTGGGTAGAGAAGAGGAAAGTTGCGTGCATTCAGGCAGAACTTTGCGGTTACGTTTGAAGAGGGATTGTCTCGTAGAGTGTGGGGTGGGGCTGGAGGAACGAAGCGTGCCGGGAATTGTGATGGAGTCCATTCGAGTTAAAGAAGAGATCTCTGCAGGATCCGCCGGGCTCACTGAAGGTTTTTTATTTTTTATTATTATTGTGCATCCTGTGGATGCATTTGATGGCTCCTGGAAGGAAAAGTGTACCCTCTGGGCTAGTTCTGCCTCTGCCAGTAATTAAGCATGTGGCCTTGGGCAAGTCTCTTCACTAAGGAGAACCCTGATTTCTTGACCTGACCAGGGAGCATGGAAGTGCCGGCTTGGCCCCTCTGCAGTGTCTGATTGATGATTTCGTGAGCTGTGCACAGGGAAGTTTCTATGCACGGAAAGATGGTGGCTGCATTGCTCACAGCTGGAGCCCAGGGGCTGGTGAGTGCCTTTGATTTTCAGCAGCAGGTGCATTTAATTGGGAGGCGGTGGCTTGGATCTGCCCTCACGCAGGAGGAAGCGCCAGGCAATGATGAAATTGCATGTGTGTGGTTAATAAGGTCAGTTGCAACTAGGATTTCTAGTGGATTTTTAGCACAACTCATGTGGGGTTTCACTATTTCTTTAATGAAGAAATCTGTGATCCACCACTGCTTCTGTGAGTTTTCATTATTTTTTACCTAATTTGCCCTTTGTCTTTGTGATTTAATTTTTTTTTTTTACCTTTCTACTTCTGTTGTGAAACAGCTTAAACTTGAAACATCCTTTTTAAATGTTTCCTACTGCAACAAAAATGTAATCTATTATAAACTCTCTTGATTTTCAAAACATGATCAAACTTACATCTTTGGAAAAAATTTTTGATTAAAATATAATGGATGTTATGGTAGGAACCCCCACCCACACACACACTCCCCACCAAAGATGCCCATGTCCTGATTCCCAGAGCCTGTGAACATATTACTTGTATGGCCAAAGGAACTTTGCAGATGTGATTAAATTAAGGACCTTGAGATGGAGAGATTATCTTGGATTACCCAGATGGGCCCGATGTAAGCACAAAGTTCCTTATGAGAAAGGAGCAAAGTCAGAAAAGGCACTGTGACAGTGGAAGCAGAGAGAAAGAGATTGGAAGATGCTATGCTGCTGGCTTTGAAAACAGAGGAAGAGGCCATAAACCAGGGAATGGAAGCAGCTTCTAGAAGGTGGAAAAGGCCAAGAAATGGATGTTTCCTAGCAGCCTCCAGAAGGAATGAACTCTGGAATTCCGGCATGCAGAACTGCAAGATAATAAATTAGTCGTAAGTCACAAAGTTTGTGGTAATTTGGTTAGAATGGGGACGACTGGCCTGGCAGTAGGGAGGTGGCCAAAGGGTCATGTCCCTATTCTGTGTCTTTCTTCTCCTGCACACTTTGAAACATTTAATATCCTTCCACTTTTTTTCCCCCACCACTTCTCCTTTCAAAACCTGCTTTCAGAAGAGACTCTGATAACAGGAATTTACACAGCCTATGAACTCAGGTCATGGAATTGTAGTCCCTGAATGTGAGCCTGGGAAGTGACGTGGAGATCACTCAAGGCTGACTCCTCCGTCTCTTCAGTGGGTACGCCACGCGCCACTGGACCCGGCGTCACACAGCTGTTAGTTCCACCACCAAGTCCAAGTATGCAGACCTGCAGTCAGTCCAGGTGACCTCCTTGCTTTCAGAGATGACAGCATTTTAAGCCTGGATCCTGATTTAGAAATGAAAGCTTTTGCCTTCTGCCCAAGAAAGGAACTTCAGGTAGATCTGAATGAGGGAGGGCGGCGTGGTCGAGGGAGGGTTTCCACAGGCTGAGCTCCCATTGTAGAAAAAGTTGCTTACTTCATCCTGAGGCCCAGACAAGAAGTTGACCCAGGAGGGTCTCATGGTTATAGGAAGATAACCAGAAATTACTTTTGGCAAATAACAAAAGACTGTGAGATTGGAGAACAGAAAAGGAACCTGTGGGGAGAAAAGAAGTAAGGAGAGTCGAGATACTTCCATGTCTGAGTTTTGTTTCATAGTGACTTTTTTTTTTTTTTCAGTTAAAAAATGTGGAGGAGGCATGGCAATATAAGCATTGCTACAAGGCCGATGAGACTTTTTGGGCAGCTACGTTTCTTTGCAGTTTGTTGCTGGTGGAACAGAAAAAAACACATCTAGAAGATGGGGACTAGTAAAAGTCCTCTAGGGCCTGGCTCCGTAGTAGGAACCTGTGTGCAATTCCTGTTGGGAGAAGAATTAATCCTTTGGGTCAGCCAAGGTGCCAGCCTGGCAAAGACCATGGGCTTTGGAATAACACATACCTGGATGAGAATCCCAACTTGCCTCTAGCTAACTGTGTGCTGTCCAGTAAGCTACATCAGCCTTCTGATCTTGGTTTACTCAACTTTAATGGGTCATGGAACAGTACACCACTGCATAGGGGTGTCTGTAAAGCCAGGCATGGGACTGGTACCTCATCATTGTTATCTCTGATGACGATTGTCCTTACCATGATTGGAGCAGGAGAGTGCATTGACAACTTGAACAGATCAGAAGGAGTAGAAAAACAATCAACCCCCACCCTCCAATGCTCCACCCAGCACCTTTGGTGGGAATCACTTTGTCTGCCTCGCCTCATTTGAACACTCTCCTACAAGAGTACTCAACACAGATGATGTTTTGGGATGGGAAAGGGTGTTGATGGTAGTGAATAAACTCATGTTTCATTTCCCCATTTGAGAACCAGGAGGTTGGTGAAGTTTCTTTCCCATCACTCCACACCATGACAGAGGTAAAGCCGGGGGGAGTTGGAATTGGAGTGAAAGGCAGAAAGACCATATGTATTTTAATCTCCAGTCTGCTTATAAATATGTTTTCTCGGTCTGTTTGGGAAGCTGTCTCTGCCCGTCTTTACCTGCTGAGTTTCTGCTCTACCCTCTTTTCAGTTGCCACCTTCTCTGTGAAACCCTCTGAAGCCTATGCCCAGCTAGATGCAGTTCATTTTCTGTGCTCTAACTTTGCTTATTCCTCCAATTATAAATTGTAGAATTGTTACTGTTGTTTTGTATATCTTAGTTCCTCTTCAAGATTATACCTTTGAGGGCAGGAACATAATTATTTTAGAATCCCCTTTAGTATTTACAACAGAGTCTTGCACATTGTAGGCACTTAATAAATATTTGTGGACTTGTTGAATAGCTTTCTACTGAAATACTTAAAATCAAATTCAGGCGTAATAAGACTTTGAGGGATCTTTACCCCATTAGTTTATTAGAATCCAGGATATTACTGAGTATGTAGTGAAGAAAAAAATCAAGGTCTCTGTCACTAAAATCAGAGATTTCTTCGAAAAATTAATTTCAGGTTCTCTTCTGGAGTTCCATAGTGGTTCAGCCCATCTCTTGCACCTTCCGTGTTGAATATCCCCGAGCCTTCAGAATGGCTCCATTCAACAAGACAAGAACTCAAGGCACAGACTCTTCAGTAGCTCCTGACAAGATCAGAGTGGCGAGGTAAAACAATTGACATTCGTCAGTTGACCTTGGGCCAGCAAGAAAGAGTTAAAGAGAAAAAATGGAAGCGTATAATATATTCTCGAAATATTTCCATTCAAGCTTATTAAAGAAATTCGGTAGAAAATCCACTTATGTTGAATGAGTGCTTTCCCAGTGGGAAAGTCAGGACTCAGAGCTCTATGATGCCCTTTGCTGCCCACCTAGAGAATTTCATTAGATCAGGCCAGCAGCTCTATGGGCTCAGAGGGATTGGGGCTTTGCCCAAGGTCATTGATTCCAGCCAAGAGAACCCCAGAGAACTGATGCGAGTTTAGGGGATCACGTGCTTCTTCTCCTTTCCTGTGACCGGGGCTACCCCCACCCCCTGAACCTTCCTCAATGCTGCACCTTTTCTGTGTCTTGTGCCTCCCTGGGTGCAGCGGAGGTCTCCTGGGACAGTCCTGGGTGCCAAAGGAGCAATGATTGAAAAATATGTAGGAAAAAAATCAAGTTCATTTCTGATTATCTGGATTACTTGTTAGGTTCAAGCAGTGGAGTGAAATTGGGTGATCGGATTTTAAATGTCTTTGCTAGCCTTGTTATCATTTTCCTAGAAGTAACCGAGAGCCGGTTAATTAAAAAAAAAAAAAAAATTAACCACGTACAGCCAATCTTTCCAGAAGTCAGTGATGATAAGATCAATTAATTTCTTTGACTTATTTTTGAATAATGAAACCTGCTATTTCCAGAACCATCACTAGAATGGCTTTTATTTTCTCAACAGTTGTAGAAAATTATGAGTTTTACCATCTTACCCCCAAAGGTTAAAAATAAATTAAAGTTTTGAATTCATAACTTTCCAACCTAGTGGTCTGTATTTTTCAGATAACATATGCTACTTTTGTTTGGAGACAGAGGCATATCTGTCTAAGAGTGTCTTTTTAGACAGGAAAGTGTGACTTTTTAGGTGTCTTTGAACCCTGACTGTTTAAGTCATTTGAGTGCATAGGGGAAAACAGATGAGTGCTCCTAGCTTTCTGGACTTTTAAAAATGATTAAAAACAGAAGGAAACACACACACACACAAAACAAAACCAAAAAACCCACCAAAAACTGTCTGGGTGAGTCCCAGAAGTCTCTTCCCCTAACTCTGTGCCTGGCACAGATTTGGTGCCCAGTCAGTGCCTGTTGAATGAATGAGTACTATTCATTATGCCAGGCTGAATGTAACATAATGTGCATGATTTTCAAGCAGATCTATGTGGACTAAAATACTCAAATTCAGCAAATATTAACTAAGAGTCTACTGTATCCCAGGGATTGTGGAAAATGCTAGGGCATTGGAGTGGGAGGGCTTAAAATAATAGTTTAATTCCATTCCAACCGATTGAGAGAGGCAAATGTAGACTGTAGATGAAAGGGCATTGTAACTGCCGCAGTGGAAATATGTACAAGGGCCAGAGCAGGGAGTAATTCAATCTACTAGCAGGGGCTGGTGGGGAGCGCTCAAGAAAGATTCCCTGAGCATTTGATGACTGAGCTGGCTTTTAAAGGGTCAGGTGTTTGTCACGTGTAAGGAGGTAAAGGAAAGGACATTCCAGGCAGAGGGGTCAACATGGGCAGACATTGGGAGGCACGAGGGATGATGATTTGTACAGATCACTCTGACACATAGTTCAGTCCACTGGGAGTGATGGACCCTACAAACAAGTCATTCTTTCTCTAAGAAAGCTGTCCTCACTCCAGGAATGTCTGGACCGCCTCTGTCAGAGGTGACCACAGGCCCTTGAGACGGGCTCAGGAGTAAACTTTCTAGTGACAAATTTCTTTGGAGGGCAAGTAGTTTTTTATTTTTTTTTTTAAGTGTCTTTTTTTCTCTACTTATTTAATTAGAGAATTTGTATATTTACAGAAAAATCATGCAGAAGTTGTATGTTTACAGAAAAATTATACAGAAAAATCATGCAGAGTTCCCTTATACCCCACCTAACATACAGTTTCCCTATTATTAAAACTTCGCATTAGTGTGGTACATTTGTTACAATTGATGAAACAGTATTATTATAAGGATATTATTAACTATAGTCCATATTTCACATTATGGGATCCTTGTTTGTTCTATATAGTCCTATGGGTATTTTTTGTTTGTTTTTAAAACATTTATTCTAGTAACATATATATGTATATCCTAAAATTCCCCCCTTTGACCACATTCAAATATATAATTCAGTGTTGTTAATTATATTCACGATATTGTGCTACCATCACCACCATCCACTACCAAAGCTTTTTTCCATCACCCCAAAGAGAAACACTGTACCAATTAAGCATTAAATCCCCATTCCGTATCCCACCCAGTCCCAGGTAATCTGTGTTCTAGTTTATGACTCAATGAATTTGTTTATTCTAATAATTTCCCATCAGTGAGATCCTACAATTTTGATCCTTTTGTGTTGGGCTTACTTCACACAACCTGGTGTCTTCAAGTTTCATCCATGTTGTTGCATGTATCAGAACTTCATTCCTTCCTCAACTGGATAATATTCCATTGTATGTATATACCACATTTAGTTTATCAATTCAACTGTTGATCAACACTTGGGTTGCCTTTCATCTTTTGGCAATTGTGAATAATGCTGCTAAGAAATATGGTGTGCAATATATGTCCCTGCTTTCACTTCTTTAGGGTATATACCTAGAAGTGGGATTGCTGGATCATATGGTAATTTTTTGTTTAACTTTTTGAGGAATCCCAAACTGTTTTCCACAGCGACTGCACCATTTTACATTCCCACCAAAAATGAACAAGTGTTCCAATTTCTCCACATCCATTTCTTATGTTGAACCAACCTTGCATACCTGGGATAAATCCCACTTGACTATGGTCTATAATTCTTTAATTTTAATGTACTCTTGGATTTGGTTTGCTAGTATTTTGTTGAGGATTTTTGCATCTATATTCATAGGAGATATTGGTCTATAGTTTTCTTTTCTTCTGGTATCTTTATCTGGCTTTGGTATGTTGGCCTCATTGAATGAGTTAGGAAGTGATCCCTCCTCTTCAATTTTTTGAAGGACTTTGATGAGAATTAGTGTTAATTCTTCTTGCATATTTGGTAAAATTCACCATTGAAGCCATCTGGTCCTGAGTTTTCTTTGGAGATTTTTTTGGTTACTGATTCAATCTCTTTTCTTGTTATTGGCCTGTTTGATACCTTCTATTTTTTCTTGAGTGAAGATGGGTAGTTTATGTGTTTCTTGGAAATTTTCCGTTTCATCTAGGTTATCAAATTTGTAGGCACTCAGTTGTTCATAGTATCCTCTTTTATTTCCACAGGGTCAGTAGTACTATCACCCCTTCATTTCTAATTTTAGTTATTTGTGTCCTCTCTCTCTTTGTCTTTGTCAGTTTAGCTAAAGATTTGTTGATTTTTAAAAATCTTTTCAAGGAACCAACTTTTGGTTTCCTAGATTGCTTTTGTTTCCCTTATTTCATTCATCTCCATTCTAATCTTTGTTATTTTCATCCTTCCACTCACTTTGAGTTTAGTTTTTTAGATCCTTCCATTGTGAGGTTAGGTCTGTGATTTGAGAGCTTTCTCTTTTTAATGGAAGGATTCAGAGCTATAAATTTCCCTCTCAGCTCTGCCTTTGCTGCATCCCATAAATTTTGGTATGTTGTGCTTTTGTTTTCATTTACCTCAAGATGTTTTTAAATTTCCCTTGTGATTTCTTTTTTGACCTATTGGTTTTTTAAGAGTGTGTTGTTTAATTTTCACATATCTGTGAATTTTTCAGTTCTCTCTCTGTTAATGATTTCTAGCTTCATTCCATTTTGGTTGGTGATGATACTGTATGATTTCAATATTTTTAAATTTATTGAGACTTGTTTAGTGACCTAACATATGATCTATCCTAGAGAATGATCCATATTCATTAAAGAAGAATGTGTATTCTGCTGCCATTGGGTGAAGTATTCTATATGCCTGTTAGGTCTAGTTATAGTATTGTTTAAATCTTCTATTTCCTTTTTGATTTTTTTTCTCCAAATGTTCTATCCATTATTGAAAGTCGTGTATTGAAGCCTCTTAAATATGAACGTAGTACCGTCTACTTTTCCCTTCAAATCTGTCAGTATTTGCTTCATATATTTTGGGGCTCTGCCATTAGATGTATATGTATTTATACTTATTATGTCTTCTTGCTGAATTGATCCCTTTATCAATACCCAGTGACCTACTTTATCTCTTGGAACAGTTTCTGACTTGCAGTGTATTTTATCTGATATTAATATAGCTATCTCAACTCTCTTTTGGTTACCATTTTCATGGTGTATTTTTTTTTTCTATCTTTTCATTTTCATTCTACTTATATCTTTGAATTTAAGGGAAGTTTCTTATACGCAGTATGTAGTTGAGTCATGTTTTTTTTTGTTTTGTTTTTAATCCATTCTGCCAATCTCTGCCTTTTGATTGGAGAGTTTAATCTATTTACATTGAAAGTAACTACTGATAATGCAAACCTTTCTTCTGCCATTTTGATATTTGGTTTTTGTTTTATACCTTTTTTGTTCCTCAATTCTTTCATTACTGCCTGCTTTCACATTTATTTAAATTTTTGCAGTAAACTCTTTGAGTCCCTTCTCATTTTCTTCTGTGTATATTTTTTCAAATATTTTCTTTTGTGGTTCCCATGGGGCTTAAATTTAATATCCTAAATCTAGAACAATCACATTTGTTTTGATACCACCTTAACTTCAATAGCATACACAAATACTTTTTGTATACTGCTCTGTCCTCCCACCTTTTTGTTGTACTTCTTTCAAATTATATTTTTATAAATTTTATGTTGAAAACCATAGATTTATCATTACTTTTTATGCATTTGCATTTTAGAACCTATAATAAGTAAAATGTGGCATTATATACTAAAAAATACAATAAATAAAACTGGTATTATAGTTACCTTTATGGTTACCTTTATCAGAGGTCTTTATGTCTTTATACTGCTTCCATCCCCTGTCTAGTGTCCTTTCTTTTCAGTCTGAAGAAATCTCTTTAGCAGGTTTGTAGGGTAGATCTAGTGGTGATGAATTCCCTCAGCTTTTGTTTATTTGGGAATGTCTTAATCTCTCTCTCAATTTTGAAAGACAGTCTTGCAGGATGTAAAATTCTTCGTGGGCAATTGTTTTCTTTCAGCACTTTAAATATTTCTTCTCACTGTCTTCTTCCCTCATGGCTTTTGATTTAATCTTATTGGGGCTCCCTTGTATATAACATGTGGCTTTTCTCTTGCAGCTTTCAGAACTCTCTCCTTGTCCTTGGCTTTTGACAGTTTGAGTATTTTGTTTCTGGATGTGGTTCCCTTTGAATTTTTCCTGTTTGGAGTTAGTTGAGATTTTTGAATGAAAATTTCAATTGTCTTGTCTTCAAGATCACTAATTCTTTCTTCTGCAAGATCCAATCTACTACTGAAACCTAGGGAATTTTTCATTTCAGTTTCTATCGTCTTCAACACCAGTGTTTGGTTCCTTTTAAAAATTTCTTTTTATTGATATTCTCATATTGTTCAATCATCATTTTCCTGATATTCTTTAGTACTTTCTCTGTGTTTTTCTTTATCTCCTTAAGCATATTGAAGATCATTTTTAAAAAAGTATTTGTCTAGTAAGTCCAAAGTCTGGTATTCTTTGTTGATGGCTTCTGGATTTTTATTTTGTTCCTTTTGATGGGCCGTGATTTCCTGTACTTTGTCTTGTAATCTTTTCTTGCAATCTGTACATTCTTGTATTTTAATGTGTTAACTATGGGATTTAGTTCCTGAGCTGTCTGTTCCTTAATTTTGTATTCAGCCAGTGATATGACAGAGATTTCCTTGAGTGCTAGGAGCTGATAAAGAAAAAAACAACCCAATTTAACAAACTCATTTCATAGTCTTTGCAGTCTGGCTCTATGTTGGCTGGTGTTCTCCTTCAGAGTTTTACCCTCCTATTAAGAAGATCAGCCCAAGGCAAAAATGAAGTGCAGGATCCATTCCTTCTTTTCTGAACCTAAGTCTTGTCCTGGGCTTGTGCTTGTTCTTGGCCTTAGGAATTTTCCCATTTACAGGAATCTGAATGCCATCTCTACTTCCTATGAAATAATCTCTCTCCATCCCTCCTGGGTATTCCATTATATGTCTTAAAGCTGTAATCCTTTGCCCCAGTCCCCTTAGACTAATTGTTTCTTACGCTGCTTTTGTTGTCTGAAAGCTGCTTCTGCCTGGCAAGTTCTGGGAGGGTGAACCAAAGATGAGTTTACTGAATCAGTGCTTCAGGCTGCCATGGGATAGACTGGCACTGATATACAGGCACCCCAGTATGTGCACAAGTGTTATCCATTCCCTCTGGAACAGGTCCAGGGACCCACAGTGGGAGCACAGGCTTGCTCCCCACCGTGCCAGGGAGGAGGTGGGAGAGGGACCAGTGAGTACACCATGAGCTCCTCCTACCATTTTTATAGCTTCATTTTCCTGACTCAGCACTTGCCCAGTTACTGCAACCCTCTAACTGTTTTCCGGAGCTTTGAGAAAATGGCTCTGCCAGTTTTTGCTAGTTGTTTAAAGATTCTGTGAGGGAATGGCACCCCAGAGCAACTTATGCTGCCATCTTGACCAGAGCGAATATAGTTTTAGCAGCAGCTAATAGTTGTTTCAAATCAAATCATACAGACCAGTGGCTGGATCTGGTACCTGCTATTTGTATGAATATGCCTAAAGAGATTGATTTCTATTCCTGAGACACTGGCTTAGGAGGATATTCAGAAGAAGGTTCCATGAGTAGTTAGAGCAATAATAGCGGCAGTAGATCCCGTGAGCCTTCCCAAAGGAACACCCATGTTCACAGGGGTGTCTCTTAAAGACATCAGTCTAATGTCATTACGGTTAGGGTTTCAGGAGAGGACTCTCCCCAAGGATGATTAGTTATTTATGCAACAAAATGATCTGGTTGTAGGAGAATGTCACTCGTCTTTAAACTTGACACTTGATTTTGGAGCTATAGTGGGATTCAGGCAGAGCTCAGACTATGAAAAGAAATCACCATCAAGTCCTCTCACCCTTGGCTTGAATTTGCATTTCTCTACCCCTCCTGGCCTGCAGTTAAAAGGTTAGACTACTCCCAGTAGGAGAGGTGCTTTGAGGGTTGTTCTCCTGGTTTTGGTGGCTAAACGGTACATACTGTCCTCCAAACCCCTTTGGTGTAGAGAACCCATTTAGGAGGTAGCTTTCAGAAGCTGGGCCAGCCGAGCCATTGGAAAAGCCGCGTTTCTGGTTTTTCTCTAGAATCATATGTTGGCCTGCTGAGCCAACTGACCTACAAGCCCACTTACCTTGGGGATTTAGAAAATTAAGACCTTAGGAAAGTGACACTTGGAGATTTTAGAAAGATTTCACTGTCTTCACATAAAATAGAGTATTACACTAAATTTTTAAAATTAGTTCGATATTAATGCTATTCCATACATGCAGGATACAACAGAAGTAAAATAAAAAATCCTGTACTAGGAGTGTGCTTCAGAGATAAGATAGCAGAGCATCAGAGAATATTCTAGTGGAAAGCCCCAGAAGGTACTTTAGAAATCATGTAGTGTAACATTAACCTTCGTGGCAAAAAGACGTACCCGTGACTGTTAACTCTCCGTGGCAATGGGGGTCTGAGGCCTCTCACCCAGTTCCAGAGCCTTGTCCACTTCTGTGGAGTGTGTCTCTGTCTTTTTACAATCTTTTCTTCTGTTACACCCATTATACCATGAATTCTTAGGGAATAGGTGCCAGCAGCTGAAACTCCATGCTACTCATTCTCATAGAAATGAGTTTATCTGAGTATAGCAGGCTCTAGTTAAAACTTAAAAGAAAACAAAGAGAAAAAATCAAAATACTGTAACTCAGTTTCAAGGTGCTCTCATAACCATCATAAATACTCATTTCCTTTCATGAAATTCTCGTTTTAGACTATTTCCCTGAGCAACAATTTTAATGTTTCCTAAGGCCAACACATAGAGCCTAAACCAGCCCTCACCTGGAGCTGTGGTGAACCCACCTGTCTTTCCTTGGGCTTCCTTCTTTTGTGGGTCATGTTCCTTCACAAACATCCAGAAGCCACCTCTTTTCTTGGATTGCTTCTAGATGTCCACTCCCTGTCTTGGCCAAAGTCTTGCCCTTTTGCACACTTGTTGCCAAGAGTGCCCCGCTGTGAGCTGCTTGCCATTGCAGGCACTTCCATTTTTTTGTGGTAACATTTCTTGGGCTGTCCGTGTTGAACAGTCCCCATACCCTTGATGTCTAAGATCTCATCTTTCTTAGAGATTTGCATGTGAGTGGCAGGTGAGTGGCCAAAGGAACTCTCGGTTTGCAGAGTCGTCTTCTTGCCTTTGTGTTAGTCATTTGGGTGAACTACAAGGAGGTGGCAGTTCCAGCTTAGTGCCTGGTAACCCTTGAGTAAAGCCAAGCCACCCATGGAGCAGCCCCAGGCACTGGAAAAAGCCAGGCTTGAATGCCCTGCTGCCTCTACAGGCAGTTCCTTAAAGCTCTCCCTGCCTGGGTGCTTCTGGCCTGGCTCTGCTGCCTGATGTCTCTGGTTTTATTTTCTGGTCTTTATTGTGATTTTAGTTCCTGCCTCTGCCTCTCCTGGTCCAGTGCTCTTTCTAGTCCTCCTTTCAGCACAGCTGCTTTGGCCTCATCTTCTTCCCCCTTGCCTTTCTGATCCCAATTGCAGCTCTTGGCCAGGAGGGTTAGGATTGAGGCCAGCAGGTGTTTGCAAGATATTCATGAGACTGGCATTTTAGTGATGCTTCAAATCCATGATATTCCTTTTATGAGCATGGTATTACTTCTCCAACTAGGGAAAACTTCATCTCCTGTTGTG
>JAQZBX010033898.1:0-25194 GCA_029593785.1 Cabassous unicinctus
GTCCGGGCCCTCGCGGTCCCCGCCGGGGACCCAGGGCTGACGGGTCGCTCCGGGATGCCCCACCGGCAGCGTGGGCTCTGGGTCCTCCGGGCGCTCCTCCTTGACCTTCTAGGCGCCCGTGAGCAAGCAGCGCGCAGGCTCATGGTCCAGCAGGTGCAGGCAGTCCCCAGGCGCCGCCTTGGTTCCGCCCTCTTACAGCAGCCAGCAGCCGGGCTCCTTCGCCGGGCTCGGTGGCCGGCGGCTCCGTGTGGCCCTCGCGAAGCAGGAGGCTGCTGACCCGGTGGCCCAGGGCGGGGGCGGACAAGGCGAGGCCTGGCAGGGTAGGCGGGCTTCTCCAGGACTGCCTGCTCTCGCTCCTCTTTGCCCTTGTCCGGCTCCTGGTCCTGGTTGGTCAGAACAGAAATGTGTTCCACGTCCAAGGGCTTAGGTCCCCTTGGTGGAGGGGATGGAAGGTGGAGGCTGGTAGAGCTGTACAGGCCGAACTGTGAGACAGCATCCTTGTGGGTGAAGACGCTGCCCCTGGCGTCAGTGCGTGGCTGTCCAGGCCTCCGAAGGCGTTTCTCCCCAGGTTCCTGAGGCCACCAAAGGTGCTCTACCTGCCCAAAGGGTCTGCCAGGTGGCCGGTGGGCAGGAAGGTGTTGTGATGGACTCAGGGTCCGAATGGGTGGGTAACAGGATGGGTGGCACCTGTGCTGGGGAACAGGGGCCGGGGGAGATCCTACCGGCAGGGGAATCCAGTAAACATGCCTGGGGTGGGGGGCCGACTGAACAGGTCCAGCTTTACGCCCACCTCCAGCTTGTGGGGGTCCAGCTGCAACTGCTTGACCTTCAGCTGGTGGTGGTGGAGCTGCCAAGCTATCTGCAAGTGGATGGCGCTCCTTCCCTGGTTTCCTGGCTGCCATCTGGTTTGGGTCTGGCACCCCAGGCGCTTTCTGCAGAAGAGTGTGAATGGCACTGGGCCTGCCTGTCTTCTCAATTGGGTTTGGCATCTTGGGCTGCAATGCCCCCTGCAGGGACCCGAAGGGGCCTGGGTGTGGGAGCAGGCCGGCCATCCCTGGAAGAGCAGGAGTTAGGGCGGAAAGAAGTTGAAATGTCTGAAGTAGCTGTCCAGCTTGGGAGCATATTTGTCAAATGGTGAGGCCGCGGGGAAGGGGAGAATGTGTGCTGGTGTGGAAGCTGCTATGGGAGCTGGTGCTGGTGCAACTCTGCCTGCAGCAGCGGCCCCGGACCTACGGAGGCGGCGGACAGCTCCTCCCTCGACAAGAAAACGGGTGTTCAGCCCTTGCCTAAGCAGCTCCTTATCAATCAGAATCGCCGAGGGAGGCTGGCAATACTGACTGGTTGGTGGAAGGAGACCAACAGGCTGGCATGGCTGGGTGCCCTGGGATGAGCGGGCTGTTGGCGGGGAGTGCAGGGACAGGGGACAGTACCCGTGAGGTTGCGAACATGGCCGCCGCGTGGGGCTGGTGCTGGGCCTGGGACCAGAGCGCAAAGTGGAACGGAGAGAAGCTGAAGCCGGGCAGGGCCAGGGCGGGGCAGGCCTGTGAGGCGACAGGTATCCGCTTCCAGAGGCCGAGGCCGGCGCTGCTGCTCCTGCTGAAGCCGCACATGCCGATGTATGTGAGCTGGGGTGGCCAGGGAAGGGGCCCAGGGAGAAAGGCACGTGGGTTGGAAGCGGGACCCGGGCTGGGGGAGCCGGGGCAGAGGCTGCGGGGTGGCGCGGGGCAGGGCGGGCTCTTCCTTCTTCACCAGGGCTTGGTCTGAGCGCCTGGCTGGGGGCCCGAGGAGGGCGCGGCAGAGGCGATGTTGGTGGTAGCCGCGAGGGAGGTCACGGCGTTGGCAGTGCCAGCAGGAAGGGCACCTCGGTGCTCAGCTCGCGGCTCCGCTCCAGCCCGGAGATCTTGGGCGGGACCTCTGCATCCCACCTCATGCCCAGCGCGGGACTTTTACCGGGTACAGGGGCAAAAAGCTCCTCGGAGCCCACAGAAGCCCGGCGGCCCCGTCTCCACCTCGCTTCACAGGCGACCGCCACTAGTCCCGGAGCTGGGGCAGGACGGCCTGGACCCCCGCAGCGCAGCGCAGGCGCGGCGGCCCCAGGATGCTCAGGACCCTGTGGCGGCCCTTCCCCAGCGCGTTCCTAGGCTGCGCCTACCCTGGGGACTCTAGGCAGACCAGTCTACCCTGCTGTCTTTGGACGCGAGTCCTTAAGTCCTGATTAAATACAGAATATCCTATCTTTTCATATTTTAGAAAGCATTTGCTATTAAATAAATGTACTATATACTTTGGAAAATATGAAAACACTAGACCATTTGCAGGTAGCTGTTATCCCTATGTATTTCATTGCATATTATATTTTATGTAAGATTTGGTCTCAGGCATTTTTTAAAATTAATTTTATTCATGGTGGTATGTCAAAATTACATGTATTGTAAAAGTTGGACTTTTAAATAATGTTAAATAAAATAAGTCTGGAATAGAGGATGACAAAATATGAACATTAGTTTTTTATTGCAAATGATTGAAATTATGTAATAATGGTGAAAAATGGGTTACGTTTACTGAGTACCTAATGAGTGCTAGACAATAGCAAAAGGATTTTGGGTATGTAATTAACATAGATTACCTTCTCAAGGTAACTCTCAGGTAGGTTCTTGAAACATCTCCTTATTCAGGAAAATGGAAAGCCATCCTCCTACATGTTCAGGAAAGTCTTAAGAATAACCTTCTAATTTTTCTATGTCACACACCTCACAACCAGTCCATCACCATAGCATATTGCTTCTCTGTACAGAATATATTTGGAGTGTGACTATTTCTCAACACCTCCTCTGCTACAGCCCTGGCCAAAAGACCCATCATCTCCATCTAAATCATAGTTGAAGCCTCCTAGATTGTGTCCCTGTTTTCTGCCCTATTCCTCCTGAGTCTAATCTGAATGTATGGCTAGACCATTACTCTTAAATGTAAATTGGACCGTGTCAATTTGCTTCATAAAACCTACATGACTTCCAAAATGGGTAAAAAATCAAAACATTATAAAAGCTTCCAGGGCCAACAAGATCTTGCCTCTCCTCCTTAATTTTCTGAAGGCATTCTTCATCCTTCTGTCTGTCATGCTCTCTTTTGTGTGGCCACACTTATCTCCTCACACTTCTCCTTCCCTCTACTCCTTAGTCCTCATGATGGCTGGACTTTTTCCATTTTTAATCTTCCTGAAATTTGCTTTGGCTAGATAACTGGATCTTTTCTCATTCTCTTCCTCATAAGACCATGCCTCACAATACTATTTAAAATCACATATCTGCCTCATCCCTCATCCTTGCTGAAATTGCTTTTCATAACAGTAAAGTTATTATTTTACATATTTTGCTTATGCCTTTTGTTTCCTCTGTTTTGCTCCACTATGAGAGCTTTCTGAGAAAAAGATTATTGCCAATTAGGATAATTCCTGTGTCTCCATGACCTAAAAGAATGTCCCAATAAATGTACTTGAATGGCTGAATTTTACAGAGGATAGAACTGGGGCACAGAGAGATAAAGAAATTAATCATAATTAGTCAATAAGTTAAAGGATAAGCTCACATTTGAACCCAGATAGAATGACTAGAGTTCATGTGTTTTATCACCATTCTATGGTATGACTGTTTTTCTACAAAAGTATGCTACTCCTGTGAGTGTTGAAATATAATCCATTTCTATATTATTAATTTTTCAAAAAGTTAACAAAAATGACCGTGTTGGTTACAGGTGTATATTGTTGGCAGACATTCTGTACAGATGCTGAGTGAAGACAGTATGAGGTTGGAAAAAAACAGCTAAATCTTTTCAAACATATATGCATCATCCTATTTACAGAAAAAAAAAAGAACTTTGTAAAGGAAAGAAAGATATGTCAGGTGATTTGATATGGATAGGGACAGAGCCCGTATTAGGTACAGGCTGTCCTGGTGTAATATAGCATTGTTTCGGCATTGCTGTAAAAGCAGTGGCCACCAGAGATTCTGAGGGGAGGGAGAGGGAAGAATAGGTGTAACATGGGGCAGTTTAGGGACATTTGAATTGTTCTGCATGATATTGCAATAATGGAAATAGACAATTATATGTTTTGTCAAAACCTGTAAAATTGTGAAGTACAAATTGTAAAAAATAAGGTAAACTATAGGCCATGGTTAATAGCAATGCTTCAATATGTGCTCATCAATTATAACAAATGTACCACACTTATGAAAGATCTTAATGTGAGAAAGTGGGGGAAAGGGAAAGGGAGGTGTATATGGGAATCTCCAATATTTTCAATGTAACTTAAATCTTTTTTACAAAATAAAAATAAATAGAAATAGAAAAAAAGAATGGGTTTCAGAAACAGTGGCTCAACAATGGGGACAGTATCCTCCTTAGATGTAACAATGCAGGCTTTTGCTTACTAGGGTTTGTGGTAGCTCATTTCCATGAGTTAGTCCTGGTCCCAAGGTTTTTCTATGTTGTTGCTCTACCATCTTGCAAGATGTTGTTCTCTTTTACATGTGTGTAGAGATTTACAAAGCACTCTGTCCACATTCCACAGTCTGAGGGAAACACGAGTATTTCACATTGGGAAAATATTTTTTTTTTCATAAAGATTGTTTTTTAGGAAAAATTCAATTCCTTGAGTAGGTGCAGATCTTTTCAGATAACTTATGCTTCTGGTGTGAACATCTTAAAAATTGTATATTTCATCTAAATTATGAAATTTAACAGCAATAGAATATTTACAAAATTTTATTACTCTCCTTTTGATATTTGTGGGGGATTACAGTGTTATCCCTTCTTTCTTTCCTTCCATTTGCAATTTTGTCTCCTCCTTTCACAGCGGTTGTCCTATGGATTATTAACCTTGGAGTATTAGAGATACAGTTCCTCTTTCCTATTCTTTGTTATGTTTTTATGATAAATTTTACCTTTACATGTGATTCAAGTCTCACAATCAACCAATGTAATTTTCCTGTAGACAATTATTTTAAAGCAATTAAATTTTTACGAATCCAGTATTTGAAACATTTATCTTCAGTTTTACATATATGTTATTGTTTCTTTGAGTAGAACCAAGTTTCCTTCTGTTATCATTTCTCTTTTTACCTGGAAATTTCTTGAAGCACAAATCTGCTGCATATATATTTTTTCTGTAGGTGTGTGTGTTAATTTACTGGAAAAATTTTAAATTTGTTTTTATATTTCAAAGATATTTAAGTTGGTATTGAATCTTATAATAACCGTTATTATCTTTCTGTATTTGAAATATGACCCTCCATTTTGTTCTGGCTTGCATCAATTTTGATGATTTCTGTTATATTTCTCATGGGTTGATGTTTTCAGAATGTGTTATGTAATATCCTCTGACTTTCATCATCATTTTCTACTTTTGTTTTTCTTTCAGTTGTGAAACCAAAGAGCCTATATGTGTTTCATTTGTTGGTTTATTTGCTATTTGTTTTTTTCACCTTCCTAGGCATTTTTAACAATCATAGTCCTGAGGTTTGATTTATTTCTTTATATTCAGAAAAGGTGTGATCATTATCTTCCTAAATATTTCTTCTGATGCACTCCCTTTCTATTCTTACATAGTACACTAAAATATATGTATATGAAACTGTGTGATATTGTACCACAGTTCTCAGTTCTTCCCCAATGTTTTATTTTTTCTTTAACAGTTTTTAATCTTTCTGTTTTTTTCCTATTGGCTTATCATTAAGTTTGTGATTACTTTCTCATCTTTATTGAACATTCTGAATGCCCTGTTGATAGAATATTTTTGTCTTATGTGGTATGTGTGCTTTTTAAAAGTGATTTTCTAGCAATTCTTTGGGCATACCTTATAGATTCCATCCTTATGGAACAATTTCTCTTGTATCCATTAATGTTGTTAATCCTCTCAGCTAGATGTTTTAACCTCCTAATTGTCAATGCTTTTTTGCCAAACACCCAGAACATCTGTGGTGGACAATTTTATATTACTTATTGCAGTGAGGAGGAACACATGCCATGTGAAAACATGCAGTTTCTAATTAAGAGAGTTTTAGAAAGATCATATTACAGGATTTTGGCTTTGGTTGGGTAACCAAGGAGAGGAAAAATGGAAGCAAAACTTGGTATTCATTTGAGCCTACAAGAAAGATGATGTTGTAATAAACTAAGAAATCATATTCCTTGGAGGGACAAGCTGCACTAAAAGGAGATGGAACTGCGTGCTGTCAGTATGCAGGAGCAAGTCTATGATTGTGTATCACAGATTTTGTGTACCTTGCATCAGACCAAACCTTATGAATAAAGCTCTAATTTGTGAAGCCATAGCAGTTACTCATTTTGTAAGAAAGGAGGAGGATAGTGGGTATTTCATGGGTTACTCAGTCTGAGGGTTTCCCAACCTGCCCCTCGTCTTTCTCATGAGCACTTGATCTAGACATGCAGAGGAGATATTGAGGATGAATGCAAAGCCCTTAAATCCAGGGCCCACTGTTTTTCACAATCAGCACTAAAGCACACATTTGGCTTTAATGACTCTGAAAAATGTATCTGTATTCTCCCTATCTGCTTGTACAGTGACCACATTTTCTCCCACCTTCTTTCAAAGGTAAAACAATTCATTTGTTCCATCTCCTCTTGGAGGGGCTTGTCCCTATGTAGAATATGATTTCTTAGATTTTTACAAACTCATCTTTCTGATAGGCTCAAGAAAAGTTATATTGTTGATTTATGGCTTTTTAAATTTGATAAGTTTGAGGAAATGGTTGTTGAAGATTTCTACATCCTAAGTAGACGTGAAAGTCCTATATTTATTCTTAAATCTTATTCACTTCTTTGGCTTCATGTATTTCCTTTCTGAAAAACTCCACATTTGTCAGTATAGTATCTTCCTAGGGTTATGATACTGCATCTTAAAAATTTAATGGAATCTCACAATCACTATTGGTATATCTGGTTTCATTCATTTTCTTTTACCATCCTCTCTCTCCCCTCCTTCTCCTCCAATGTCATAATTGTCTTCTAATATTAA
Source organism: Cabassous unicinctus (assembly GCA_029593785.1). Taxonomy (NCBI): domain Eukaryota; kingdom Metazoa; phylum Chordata; class Mammalia; order Cingulata; family Chlamyphoridae; genus Cabassous; species Cabassous unicinctus. The sequence continues at coordinate 7,034 of JAQZBX010033898.1, forward strand.
TAATAATGGTTATTGTTCTTCTTCTTCCTATTATTTGCTACTACTACTAATGTCTAATCCTTCCTCTTTTAATGTCTTGATATTGATCACTGTCTCAAAATTCCAAATTCTACATGTATCAATGAACTGAATGATCTGTAAAAAAGACTAGTGGAATTTAGTCTTCTAATACTGTACTCCTTACATAGTACATTAATGTAGACCTTTAGTACTTCATAGGGTGTTTTCTGGAGGCCTGATAAATGGAGTATGCAAAGTAGAAATTTCACTCTGCTGTTGAATTCTATGTACTCAAGTGCTTAAAACAGGGACTGTGCAACCAGGATGTTTAGGTTTTAATCCTGGTATCACTTTTTGTTTCAAGGTTATTGATATAAATAAAGCTTAAATCCACCAAAGAGTACAATCAATGGTATTTGTTGTAATCACATATTTGTGAATTCGTCACCCCAATCATTCCCAGAGCACTTTCATTATTCCAATAGTAATAACAAACAAAAAACAATACTCATCACCTCTCAATCTCTCTATGCCTCACCTGCTGTACAGAGCTGCTATTCATTTTCCTTCCCTCCAGGATATTTGTGTTTATATTTTGTAAAAACTGTCCTATATATGCAATATATCGATATTTGTGTTTTATGTGAGGTTTTACTATCTTACACAGTGCCATGTTACAGTTTTTATCTTTCCTTCTAGTAATATACATGACCTTAGACTTTCCCTTACAACCTATCAACCACTGTCATACCCATACAATAGTACTGCTAGCACTGCTTTAGCCACTTCTATTCATTTACAAAGATTTACAAAAAAACTTTTCTTTTACCAATTCTGCACAGATTAACCATCAATATTCTGATCTTTACCCTCCTACTATTTTCTGGTGACCTATATTCTAATTATTAACACTATGAGTTTAAATAGTATATTTATTTCATAATAGTGCAATCATACAGTATCCTCCACAGTTGCTGTACACTCTATATTCCAACCAACAGTGAATAAGCACTACTATTGCTCCACATCCTCTCCCATACTTACAGTTTTCTGACTTTTAAATAGCAGCCAGTCTAATAGGTGTGAAATGATATCTCATTGTAGTATTGATTTGCATTCCCCTAACCGCTAGTGATCTTGAACATTTTTTCATGTGTTTTTTTGCCCTTGGTATTTCTTCTTTGGATAATTGGTTTTCCAAGTCTTTTGCCCATTTTTTCATTGGGTAGTGTATCAGTTTGGCAGTTTGATATAGTTATGAGTTCCAAAAATAGATATTGGGTTATGCTTGTAAAATGGTCTGTTCATCTGGGCATGATAAATTTATAATTAGGGCTTTGATTGGGGCATTGAGTCCCATCCCGTGGTGGGTAGGTAATCAAAGATAAAAGTCATGGCAAAGGACAGAGTTGGAGTTTGTTTGCTTTTTTCAGACATAGTAGCTTTTTTTTTTTTAATTGTGGGTAAAAATCAAATTTTTCACGATACATACAAATATTTGTAAAATCATATATAAATACATATGCATATATGTGCATTTGTTTATATATAAATATATATATAAATATATATATATATATGTATGTATTTTTAAAGGTGCTAAGATAAACTAACCAGAGTTGTAGTTTTTGAGTTGGAGTTCTGATGCGGACTCTTGAGCTGGAGCCCCAGGAAGTAAGCAGAGGAGCTTGGTCGTGAGGAAGGAGAGAAGGCCCTGGGAAAAGAGATGAGCCATTTGTCTGACAGTTCACAGCTGGCCTTGTGGAGAGAGGCAAAGGCTAGAAAGCATCATTGTCTACAGCTAACCTTGGGGACAAAACAGAGGAGCTGAGCCTGGAGACAAATGGATCCCCAGGAAGAGAGGAACCCAAGAAGCCTGAACCCTGGCAAACATCAGCAGCTATCTTGCTCCGACACGTGGCAACAGACTTTCGTGAAGGAAGTAACTTATGCTTTATGGCCTGGTAAATGTGGAATTCTACCCCAAATACCCTTTATAAAAACCAACCAATTTCTGGTATTTTGCATCAGCACCCCTTTGGCTGATTAATACAGGTAGTTTGTCTTTTTATCGCTGAGTTGAATCATCTCTTTGATATTAAAACCTTATCATATATGGCATTGCCAAACATTTTCTCACAATGAGTGTACTGCCTTTTCACACTTTTGACAAAGTCCTTTGAGGTGCAAATATGTTTAATTTTGAGGAGATCCCATTTATCTATCTTTTCTTTTTTTGCTCATGCTTTGGGTGTAAGGTTTAATCAACTACTGAATACCACAAGATCTCGGGAATGTTTTCCTACATTTTCTACTAGGAATTTTATGGTTGTAGCTTCTGTATTAGGGCCTTGAACAATTTTGAGTTATTTTTTCTATAAGGTGTGAGGTAGGGGTGTTCTTTCTTTCTTTTGGATATGGATATCCAGTTCCCCCAGCTTCATTTGTTGAATTGACTGTTATGGCCCAGCTGGGAGAGCTTGACTGTCTTGTCCAAAATAACTTGACTGTAGATGTGAAATTCGATTTCTGAGTTTTCAATTTGGTTCCATTTATCAATGTGTTTGTCCTTATGCCAGTACCATGCTATTTTCAGCACTGTAGTTAGGTAACATTCTTTAAAGTCAGGAAGTGAGAGTCCTCCAACTTCATTTTTCTTTTTAAAGAACTTTTTGGCTATTTTTGTGTTCAATATGACTATCCTTGTGACTGTATCATGCTGGCTTGATTGCAAGATTTGATTTCATTACAAGTGTATAGAAGCATCACTGATTTTTGTATATAGATCTTTTTCCCCCCTCCAAGTTTGTCGAATTTGTTTATTAACTCCGTAGGCTTTATTGCAGATTTTGCAGGATTTTCTAGGTATAGGATCGATTCATTTGTAAATAGGAAATGTTTTATTTCTTCCTTTCCAATCTGAATGCCTTTTATGTTATTTTTTTCCTAGTTGCTCTGGCTGGGATGTCCAGTATAATGTTGAATAGCAGTGGAGACAGTGGGTATCCTTGTCTTGCTCTTGTTCTGGAGGGAAGTTTTTGGCTTTTACAATTTAGTTTGATGTTAGCTATGCATTTTTCATATAAACCATTTATCATGATGTGGTAGTTTCTTACATTCCCGGATCTCTAAGTGATTTTATCAGGAAGGTTGCTGGATTTTCTCAGGCATTCTTCCATGTGTTCTATTAATTGGGTGCATTACATTAAATTATTTTCTTATGTTGTAACAACTTTGCATACTTTGATAAATCCAGTTTGAACATAGTGTATAATTCTTTCAATGTGCTGATGGATTCAATTTTCTAGAATTTTATTGGGTATTTTTGCATCTATAATCATAAGGGATATTGCTCTATAATTTTTTATGGTGTTATTATATGCAATTGACAATAAACTGATGCTGGCTTCATAGAATGAATTAAAGAGTTGTCCATACCCTTGAGTTCTGGTGAAGAATTTGAGAAAGATTGGTATTAATTCTTTTTGGATCATCTGGAAATATTAATCAGTGAAGCCATCTGGTTTTGTTTTTTGTTGTTGTTGTTGAGGGGAATTATTTACTGATTCACTCTCTTTAATTGTTATTGATTTGTTGAGATTGTCTACATATTATTGAATCAATGCAGGTAGTTTTTATATTTTTTGTATTTTATATTTTTATATTTTATATATTTATATTTGTATATTTTATATTTTTACATTAAAGGAATTTTTCCATTTCATGTTTTCTAATATGTTGGCATACAATTTTCATAGTATCCACTCATAATCTCTTTATTTCTGTTGTCATCATTATTAATGCCCTCCATTTCATTTCTGATTTTAGTTATTTCTGTCCTCTCTTTTTTCTTTGTCAATCTAGTTAAAGGTTTTTCAATTGTAGTGATCTTTTCATAAAACCAAGGTTTGGCTTTATTGATTCTAAGTTACTTTTTTTCCTATTCCTCATTTCATTTATCTCTTATATGAGCTTTGTTATTGCCTTCCTTCTGCTCATTTTAGATTTAGTTTGCTCTAATTCTTCCTGGAGTAAGGTTAGGGCTCTTATTTGTGATATCACTTTTTTATTCTATGAATTTAGAACTATAGATTTTCCTCTCAGGATTTCTGTCACTACAATCCATAAGATTTGGTATGTCATGCTTTCATTTTCATTCACCTGAAGATATTTTCTAATTTCTCTTGAGATTTCTTCTTTGACCCATTGGTTGTTTAAGACTGTTGTTTAATAGCCACACATTTGTGACTTTTCCAGTTCTCTCTGTTATTGATTTCTTTAGATTTATTTATTTATTTATCCCCCCTTGCTGATTGTGTTTTACTGTGTCCATTCGCTGTGTGTTTCTTCCGTGTCTGCTTATCTCCCCCTTGCTGTGAGGTCCTGCTGCATCAGCCCACCGTGCCGCTGCTCTCACAAGGAGGCCCCGGGAGGCGAACCGGGGGCCTCCCACATGGTAAACGGGGGCTCTATCCATTGAGCCACACCCGCTTCCTGCTGTGAGGTCTTGCTGCATCAGCCTGCCGCTCCGCGTGGGCCGGCCGGCCTGCCCTCATCAGGAGGCCCCGGGAAGCAAACCCAGGGCCTCCCATACGGTAAACTGGAGCTCTATCCATTGAGCCACACCCGCTTCCCTCTGTTATTGATTTCTAGCTTTCTTCCTTTGTAGTCAGATAAGATTCACTCTGTGATTTCAATGTCTATAAATTTGTTGAGACTTATTTTGTATATCCTTGGTATATCCTTGGAAATGATCCATGGGTACAAGAGAGGAATGTGATTCTGCTGTTGTATGAAGTTTTCTGTATATTTCTGTTAGAGATAGTGGGTTCATAGATTCATTCAAGTCTTCTATTTCTTTTTATTCCCCCATTTTCACCATTTTATTCTCTTTGTCCATTTTTTTCTGATCTATTTTTTTATTTAATTTTTTTAATGTTTAAAAGATACTTAGAATACATAAGTGTTACACAAAAAATATAGGGATTCCCACATGCCCCACTCCCCATGCCTCCCACACACCCGCCCACGTAAACATCCTTGTTAGTATGGCATATTCACTGCAATTGTTAAACACATCCTGGGGCTTTGCCTTTAAGCATGGACCATAGTTCAAACTGTAGTCAACACTCTCTCCCACATAAATCTGCATATGTGATGAAATGGCCTATATCTGTCATTGCAGTGTCATTCAGGATGATTCCCAAGTCCTGAAAAACCCCAATATTACAACATTTTTTCCCTCTCCCTGCCTCCAGAGTCTCCAGTGGCCCCTGGCTCCACATCATTTTTTTAAGTCTTCTATTTCATCATTGATGTCTGTCTAGTTATTCTATCCATTGTTGAAAGTGGTTTTATCCAATGTTGAAAGTGGTGTATTGAATTTTCCTATTATGCATGTAGAACCATCTATTTCTTCTCTTAAATCTGTCAATATTCTCTTCATATATTTCTGGGCTCCACACTTACATTTTGTGTGAAAACATATGCATATGTTTTAGAATTTTATTGTTGCTGTTGTTCAATTGAATATGTTGTCTCTATGCACTTTTTTCTTTTTTGCTTGTAACAGATTTTTTATTTACAATATATTTAATCTGATATTAGTATGGCTACACCAGCTCTTTTTTACTATATTCTCTGATTCTTTTTATCCTTTCACTTTTAACCACTTGTGTCTTAGAATTTAACATGAGTCTCATGTAAACTGAATAGATTTCATTTCTGCTTTTTTATCCATTCTGCCAATATAATTTTTTACCAGATAAATAATCCATTTATATTTAAAGTAACTGCAGATACTGCACCATTTTTATACCCTCCAGGCCACCTTTCTGCTTTACTTGTTACAAATTTTATCTTTAATGCGGATGCTCGCGCGTGCACAGGCGACACTTGGAGGGACGAAGCAGAGTCGCGCAGCTGAGGCGGGTCCGCTGATGGTCCACGCCCCCCGCCTAGCGTCCACCGCTGCCCTGGGAATGCAGGTGGAGACCATCACCCCCGGAGTTGGGCGCACCTTCCCGTAGCCCGGCCAGACCTGCGTGGTGCAGTAAACGGATGATCGTGGGTCAGAGAGCCAAACTGACCGTTTCCCCAGACTACGCCTATGGTGCCACTGGACACCCAGGCGTCATCCCACCAAACGCCACTCTAGTCTTTGCGATAGAGCTTCTAAAAGTGGAATGACAAAAACGGCCTCCTCCCTCCACTTCCTGTATTTGGATCTGTCATGGAGGGATCTGGCGCCTGCACACACGCACACGTGAACCCACATGGAGTTTTTCCTGATGTTCCACTATACTTTTTGTATAAACAGGTGCCCAGACTGAATGTGTTCTGTCACTCAGCTTTGCTTCCAACATCTCACATTTCCTCTTCCCCTTTCTCCTCATATACGTTGACTTAAACGATATGCCATAAACCTCAAAATATTCATTTTTTTTGTTTTGGTTCTGAGTTGCAGATTCGGCTTCAGTCTTTTGGATCTAGGTTTCCAGTTAAGTATATGTTCTTATATTAACAGCAAAAGAATGGGCTAACTTTAGAATAAGAATTGGTGTTGTGGGGAGGGGGTAAAAGAATCTTTATTTTATTATTTTTTGGAGGCTGAAATTTTTATCTATTATATATTAAACATTCGTGCTGCTGTGCTGCAAAGCCACAGCTGATTTGAGGCATTGTTGAGGGCTGAATCTCCAAGTTTAGAGATGCCCCTGGGTTGCATTAAAAGCCCTACCCAAAACTGAAGTGGGAAAGGGGAAAGCCTTTGCCTCCACCAGCCCCACCGGATCCTCCCCTCCAACCCTATGCCTTTTGAAAGCAGATAGTTTTCACTGTGGTATTGGAAACTACAGGGATCTGTCCCCGGGCCAGCAGGGACCTTTTCCATGGCCTAGCTTATTGTTTTTTCCATAATGTAGTTTTTTTCTAATGGATTTTCAGGGCTTTTGTACTCTTCTCATAGCTGTCAAATGTCTACCACTTCTTAAATTTTAAGAACTTTAAAGGAAAGAGTCAATTGAAGGTGCTGTTTGTACACATTCACCACAGAATGAAAGCCCAGCCATCTGACAAACCCTTGAGTGTTCTATTAAGAAAATGATGCCGGTCATCGAAGCTTCAACATCTCTTTTATATATATATATATATATATTTTTATTTAACATTTTAAAAGATGCTTAGGTTACATAAATGTTACACAAAAATTACAGGGATTCCCATGTTCCACACCTCCTACACCTCCCACAACTTCCCACATAAACATCTTTCATTAGTGTGGCACATCACCTGCAATGGATATACACATCCTGGGGCTTTGCCAATAAGCATGGGCAATAGCTCACATTGTATACCACACTCACTCCCACACAGTTCTGCATGTTATATGCTTATGTAACATGGCCTATATCTGTCATAATATCACCCAGGATAATTCCCAAGTTCCAAAAAAGCCCCTGTATTACAAATGCTTTTCCCTCTCCCTGCCCTGAAAATGTCCAGTGGCCAGTGGCTCCACTTCAATGTTGTAATTTCTTCCATTGCTTAAATCACAATATGTCTACAACAGAATACCAGTAAGTCCACTCTAGTCCATAGGCCTTTCCCCAATCCTGAGGAGTCTGGGATGGTGATGTCCACTCCAACTCCAAATGAGAGGGGGCTTATATCCCTTGGATAAGATGGATAGGATTATCCTGCCTGCAGCTGCAGAATCTCTCCATTCCCTAGGATGGCCATTGTCCATCATCATCGCCTTGCCAGGTGTCCTGGGTGAGTCCTTTGAGCTGTAGAGTAGGAGTTGCAGCTCCACTGAGATTCCAGGCAGAGATGGAACATGGGCAGGCCAGAGGCTCCAGTCTCTGGCAGTACACCTACAAACTCCAGCATCATATATAGGTTTGAATAGAAGGGACTGATGGACCATGTGCAGGGAGGACTTATATAAGTCCAACTCTGTCACTCTCAGGAGCACAGATTCCAAAGTAAAGCCCACTGATAAGGCATCAATCTCTGGGGCTATCCCCACTTATATAGGACCTGGGTGTCTCCAGAGCCCCCAGGAGCCCCTCTGTGTGGGATGATATACACGTTGGTGTTCTATGAGATCCTACTGAGGTGTGCATAAGTGTTACCTCTGGGATGACCTCCCGATTCTCTTTGAAGACTCTTAGCCACATGAACTCATTTGTCTTTACCTTTTCCCCATTTTATTAGGGTCTTTTTCCAGTCATATTGCCAGTTGGCACTTGGTATTAATCCATCATTGCCAGGAAGGCTCATCCCCAGGAGCCATGTCCCATGCTGAGGGGAAGGTAATGCATTCATATGCTGAGTTTGGCTTAGAGAGAGGCCACATTTGAGCAACAAGGAGGCTCTCAGGTGGCAACCTTTTGGCACCCATAACAGTAAGTTTCAATTACAAGAGCAACGACTCATAAGGCGAGTCATCAATAATAAGAACCCATTAGTGGACCATCCTCCTTTGCCAGACAATGCCCCTGAACTTGAGGAACTATTGCTGCTCCCTTGGAGAATGTGGCAGAGCTCTCCAGGATGGGAATTCAGTATTCTCTCATTTGTTGAGTGATTCTCCACCCACTGTGACCATACCCCACCCCTTGAGAATTTAAACAATTTTATATATCTTTTATGTATATTCAGGTGAACTTCCTCCCATGAAACCCCCATCCCAGACACCCTCCACCAATGATTCTTTCCTGCTCCCATTGTAACCCTTCTGTGATCCAAACCTTCCTTAAAGATGAAGCCTATATAATAGCCAAATAAAATTAATAGGAAAATGAAATAATAATGATAAGTTGAAATGTAAGACATAAAATACATGGAAACCTTAAAAAAGCACTCAAAATAAAATTAAATTAAAGGATTGGGGTAGTCAAAAAATGGGAAAAAAACAAAAAAATTAAAAAAAAAATTTAAAACATTTTTCCTTTTATCACTGTATTATCAGGTGTCCAGTCTGTACCATGACACCTTCCCCCTCTCATTCCCCAGTGTCTCCCAAATTTTTATTTAGTTTTCAAAGAAGTTTTAGGTCACAGCAAAGTCACACACAGAATACTAGAGACTCTCATGTACCCAAACTCCTCCTGCTTTCTTCACCCCCTATTAAAACTTTTTTGTTTGTGGATGGTAGCATTGTTATAACTGTTATGCAGATAGTGAAACATAGCTACTAAACATTGTCAATGGTTTCAGTATAGTTTAAAATTTAGATGGTACAGTTTAATAATTTTTGATATTTACCAGGTCCTGTGTCCACCACTGAAAGGTAATGAAAAACATTTCCCCTGACCACTAAATACCACCTGTTTGATCTATTCTGTTCCTTCCTCCCCATCCCCCTAGGGCACAAGACACCCCACTTCTTGACTCATTGGATGACAAGATTCATAGTTATATGCAACAAGAGGTCTTGACACGCTGATTGTCCTCCCCTATTAGGATCCACCCTTGCTCCTAAGAGTCTCTTGTTTTTTGATGCTCAGCCCCCGCTGCTGACCTCAAAGTTTCCTGGATTTTCCTTCCCCCTCTCACCCCTTTGCTGACCTGTGTAGTGATTTGGTGAAAGGAATTGTTGCTGCCCCATCCTGCCATCTCCTGCACCACATATGAGTTTTGAGTTATTGCAATAAAAGTGCTTTAGGCTGGCTTTTGTCCAAAAAATTATATCTTTATACATTGTACATAGATATATCATTACTTTTTATTTATTTGTCTTTTAGCACTTGTAAGATATAAAATGTGGAGTTATGTCCAAACAGTTCAGTGCAATAATTGTATTTGATTTTTAAATTACCCAGTTATTGGAGGCTAAAACAAATATCACACAATTGGTTGGAATTTATTGCATCATGGTTTCACAAGATAGAAGTCTTGCTTTCTTGAAGTCCAGCATCTTTTGTCTAGCTAGCAAATTTTGAGATTCCTTGGATTTTTTATCAAATGGCAATGTACATATTGATGTCTTCTTCATATATAAGAGAATTCTACATTGTAAGTTATTGATTCTTACCAACCTATCTACTCAATTTAATAAATTATGAATAAAAATGTCTGAAATGTGTGTGTGTGTTTGTAATTTCTAAAAATGAGTTGTTCTTAAAAATTACCTAGGAAAACCAGTGATCAAAAAATCTGAGACTAATTTGGAGGATAATAAAGTTGGATAATTTACACTGACAGAATTCAAAATATTTACAGAGCAACAGTAATTAAGCCACATGGTATTGGTGAAAAGACTGATAAATAGGCCAATGGAACAGAATAGAGAATGTATACATAGACCCACATACATACATAGCCCTATTTACAACCAGACAGTAAGTCCATTCAAAGTGGAAAAGAATGGTCCTTTCTATAAATGTGATTGGAAAAAATTGATACCTGTTTCAAAAAAATTTTTCCAAACTTCTCAAATTCTTAAACATTAATATGAGGTTGAGGACAGGAAAATATTCTTGCCTATTGATGAAAGGTAATATAACAAATAAGCAAATAAAAACAAAGAAATAAGTCTTCTAGAAAGCTATATAAAGCAGGGTTTTCCTGTTTTGCTATAAGCAAAAATTTTTGTTCATAAGGTACATACAAATGGAATTGTACTTAATTAAAATTGTGAATTTCTGTTCATTGACTGACACCATTGACAGAGATGAAAAGGAAGCCATAAGAATCATTATAATATTAGAAGAATTACACTTTTATTTCTGCTTTATTGCCTTAATAATATTCACCATGTTATTTTATAGATTCTAATATACTAATATTTCTTGATATACAAAATTTGTGCTCATACTTAGATTCTATTTATGTCCTATTCTCTCATTACCTAAAAGCAATTATATCCACATATTACTTCTGAAAAATATCTATTAGAGAAGCCAAGGACTGTGCTCACATGAATTGTCCCTAAGCCCATCTGGAAATGAATATAGAGGCACTTTTTATGAAATGGAATTTTTCCTTTCAGAAAATCAGTATTCTAAATAAATCTGCCCACATATGCTTGCCTGTGACTGAAAGAGATTGGCCCCTTCCCAGAAATCCTGACTTGCCTATCTGGCATAAGAAGACAACTTTATCTTGTAAGGATGTTTATTATTTCTTTGTTTCTCCTCTTTTACCTCACTCCATGAATCACCCATACTTCTTTCCTTCACCTGTTCTCTTATTTGTTGAGAATCACTGCTAATAGGGCTAAAATAGAAAATTTAGATAGGTAAGGTATTCACATAATGAGACAAATGTCTCATACAATGCTAATAGTAAATTATCAGTAAGCTGGTGAGAATAAAATAAGAATAAGAATAAGAATAAATAAATAAGAATAAAAACTACATATTGAAACATTTTTGAGGGCCTTGAAATAAAGACCATCAGAGAGGAGCAAAAAACTCTTGCTACAGGACGTTAGTATGAAAGTGATCCTTTTCCTGCCTTCTGGCAGTTTGCACAGGTTCTCTATGTTACTGGTAATTACATTCATATTGATAATTAAGGGAGCCAGGAAACAAGAATCTGACCTCTCTGGACATAGCAAGTGTTCCATTATCAATGAGAAGTCAAGGATGCAAGGATAAGCACTTCACTTGTCAAGTACATTCCAAGGTTCCAAATTATCATGAAAAATAGACATTTTAAGCAAGCCCAGGACTATATTTGTTGTTCTTTATGGTTGAGTAAGTGTTTAGGACAAGCCTCTGCAATTTTTTCTGTTGAGGTGCAAAACACATGCTAATTATTTTCCACTTACATTAAAAGTTATGAAAAGGAATATTACCAAGGAGTTAATTGTAAGTGAATCATCCATTAACTAACCTATCATGTACAATCCATATGCTTTGCAAATGTACAGAACACAGTCTATTTTTGTCACAGATAATTGAAATTTTTATATATGTTCAGGCTTATGGGAAAACATAGCATTATGTACACAAAATGGAGGATGCAACATACTTCATTGTAGTCACTTGAAGTTATTAAACAATAAATACTGGCTATTACAATTAATACATACTTACCATACTTATCATAAGTTCAAGAAAAACTATTATAACCTTTTTTCTTATTGTCTAGAATTATCAACATTTATTGTAGTGGAATTACTTAATACATGTATCAGTCAATTAATTCATCACATTTTTTCTAAGATATCATTTCTTGGCAAATTTTTGGCATTAAATATTCAAATATATAATAATAGAAATGTTTATAGTTAGAAATTCAAAGAGTACAAATGGAAACAAAATGTCAAGCAGATTTACATCTCCACTGGTCACTGGCCCAAAAGACTATATTTTAAGAATTGTTTTATTGTTTCTATAGATCTTCTAATTAAATTTTTTTGCAAAATTTACATTATTGAAATTGTTGTTATTGGAGATATTGCTTTGAAAACTTTTTCTGGGATTTATAACTATTCTACTCATTAAATCTAAGATGATCTCAAGTATTTTATAGCAAAATGGGGATGTTCTAAAACATGTTCCCAAGTTCTACCTATTTTAAGTTTCATGAGATTTTTTTATAAAAAATATTGTAAATGAAGCACTAATGGATGCCATAAAATTAATTTTTATAGCTAAGATCTTTAAGGGACTTTATTTTTTATATTAACTATGAGTTAGATCTTAACTTTCTGTTCAGAATTATGTCAGATACTGATGGTAATCAGTGTAAGAGGTAAAAGGGAAAAATGAGTGAATTTTCAAAAGAATGGAAAACAGAGAGAGGAAGAGGAAGAAGAAGGAAGCTAGGGAAGAGGAGAAGGTGACTGAATATAATCCCAAAATAAGGACAATGGAATGTACTAAGAATGTAATTTGGAACTGACTACTGAGAAATGATACCTCATTTCTCCAGGTATCTTTAACGTAATGTGTGACTGTGATAAAATAGAAGACAACCTTGGGACAGCAGAGGCTCTGGATTACAGTGATTCAATAGAGGCTCCTGCAGTACTTCACAGCTGGGATATAACCATAACAGTGAATGGTCAGCCTGAGCAATAGGCACAGACTGGAGTGTGGGAAACAGAGAAGTCATAACGATTAGGGGTATAGGAGAAGGAAATGCACCATGAGACACTGAGCCATCTGAGCAGAAATGTGGCTTTGAAGGCATGCTTTGCCATTTACATATCATTTCCTTTCATGTTTCCTTTGTCTTCCCCTGGCCCAGTTTTCTTTTCTCTTTGTAAGTTTGTGTAATATTACTTCTCAAATTCTATTTACAAATAGAATTAGAATATGTGATTAAATAAAAAAATACAGATTTTAAATAAATAAAATCTCATGTTAATATTGTTCTCTTGGTTGATCGTGGTATCTACACTAAGGAAGGATCACAATTAAGCCACAAGGGTTTTAATAAAATATTTTAGAGAAAGTGAGAAAGAGAGAAAAATAATTGAATTGCATGTAAAAAAAAATAGTATGTGTTAATAATTGCTAGGAAGAGATATATGTAGCTAGTGATTGCAGAGAGAGGAATTCTCAAAGGTGATTTTCCAAATGAAATGAGCAGTAAAAAAGAAAGTAGTGAAAGCAGAGAAAAAATAATTTGCTCACCCAGAGGACACATAAGGGATTACAACTGCATATAAATTAAGAGAGGACCTGATAAAACAGTAGCCTTCTATTATTTAACAAATTCTGTTTGGTCATGAAATAATGATAAGTGTTAACATTTACAGAATATTTTTGAAGAGTCTGGTGTATAGGAGTTATCTATATTAAGACTATAAATCCTCCAGGCAAACCTTTGAACTCCAATATGCTTATTTTCCAGCTATTACCATAATAGAAATTTATGCAAATGTTGGTATGAGTTCTTTAAGATTACATTTTACTGCTAACACTCAACTGAAAGAAAGGTACAAGAAAGGGACACTAAAGAGGGATGAGGAAATACTATGTTATGTTCTACTACCGACCAATCCTGAGAAGGAAATTGGATAAACATGAGTTTATAAAAGTACATATGCTAATTTCTTTCCTTCTGTTCATTTTCCATGTTTTTTAAGGGATTATTTGCATTCTGTTATCTACATACATAGCAAAATACCTAACAATGCCCAACTCGACTACTGTGACTGAATTCCTGGTTACAAGATTTTTTGATATGTGGGAGATCAGAGTCTTTTATGCCATGATATTCCTACTGATATACTTGACAACTCTGATAGAGAACCTTCTCATTGTTATAGTAACCATCCTCTGCCAAAGTCTTCATACCCCCAAGTATTTCTTCCTTAGGAATCTGTCTTAGACATGTGCTACATTTCTGTCACTGTACCCAAGGCATGTCATCTTGCTGTTGACAATAGAGAAATCTCCATATTTGGACTTGCAGCTCAATCTTCCTTGTGTTTTTGTTTGCTCATAGAGAACTGCTGTTCTTCACCATCATGGCCCATGACTGCTATGTGGCCATCAGCCAGCCCCGACACTACCCTGAGACCATGAACCCTCGGGTCTGTGTCCAGATGACTCTGGTCTCTGTATTCAACGGTCTGGCCTATTCAGGATTCCACACTGGCAACATTCCAGCTGCCCTTCTGTCAGACCAACATGGTTCATCAGTTCTTCTGTGATGTCCCCTCTCTTCTGAAACTCCTACTCTGACACTTTAAGCAATGAGATTTTAATTTTTGTCTCTGCAGAGCTGGTTGCTGGTGGCTGCTTTGTTTACATCACCATTTCTTACATTCACATATTTTCTACTGTGCTCAAGTTTCCAAACAAGGGAGAGTGATGAAAGGATTTTTCCTCTTGTGTCCCTCACATCTTCGTGGTGACTGTCTTCTCAGCTCTGTTACTGCTGTGTATGTGAAGCCAACCTCCAGCTCACCCAAAATTCAGGACATGATCACCTCTGTGTTCTATTCTATAGTCCTTCCTTTATTGGAACCTATAATCGATAGTCTTAGAAACAAGCAGATAAAGGAGGCTGTAAGAAGAATTATGAGCAGAAAGCCTTATTGAGGAAAATGCTAAGATAATTATTTCAAGACATCCCCACTTTAACGAGGTAAGTTGAAAATGTCTTAAAGTTCAACTTTTTGTCTATTTCCAACTTTAAGAGCAATGACTTGAACTTGCAGGGACAGTGATTATATTGTGTGTCAGCATAGTAACAAATAATTTACTTTAAGATTTTTCCTTCAAAAAATGTATATTCTCTCATACCTGATCTGTCGCTGTAACAAACATATCATTTGTCAAGTAGTGCTGTTTCCCTTTATTCTCCTTTAAACTTAGAGTCCTAGAAAATATAAAATACACATTGACTTATTTTATCTTTTTGTACCCTTAGAAGGGACAGAAAATCATTCATTTGCCATATAAGTTAAAACATTCCTGATTTTCTGATATATTTTGATATCTATATATCTATCTACATATAGAGAGAAATATATATGTAGATATATAGATAAATATATTGGTATCTGAAATCTAATCATAAAATAACTTTAAAGATTTTGTTCTGGATAACATGTAAGCATCTGAGGAAAGTGTAATTGGTAACTGAGATCAAAGATGCATATATTTCATAGTGCAGAAGAATAAATATTAAATAAGGATTAATTTTACTCAAATAAAAAATATATTACAGAATTGTAAATTACTGGTACATTTAAAAAGTTTATGATTAAAACTTTTTGTTGGCAGACTTTAGGTTCTACATACCAGAAGATAAAAGTGAGGTAAGTGTTTCCTATTTGCACCTTATGATGTTTCTCAATCTACCTATCAATATGTTATCATTAAATGATGAAATTATCTGTTTATACTGATTTTTTAAATATACTTCTCATATATTAGGCCCTATAATCCATATAGAACCTTTGACTTAGAAGCAGAACTCTCTAATGGCTGACAAATGGTTTGCCATATTGGATAGATAAATTTTCAAAACATATTTATTTTTCATAGATACTCACTAAAGTATTACAGTTTTTGGTTTCTTAAATTGGGGCCCCTTGACACTCATTTAATTTGAAACTGCCTTTATCAATAATCTTGTCTGCACATTTTCTTATTATATTCTATTTGCATTAAAGTCATTCTGAGCATGTTCCATCACATATGAATGGACATTTATATATTATATATCTTTGTAATTGTAGAAACATATTTCTCTAAAAGAGGAAATATAGGTTGTGTACATATTACTAGAATAAATATTTTTAAAAAACAGCAAAGGACTGTAAAACACAATGAGTCCTAATGTAAACTATGGACTATAGATAATACTACAATTGTAATAATATCTTTATATCAATTGTAACAAAGATACCACAGTAATGAAGTTTTTTTTTTAATTAGGACAAAATTACTTTCTTTATTTAATAATAAAATCATAATCTATATATTTTTCTTACATAAGTTACCAAAATGACTTTAGAAATTCTTTTTATTTTTCCTTTAATTTTTTTTTTTTATTTTAAAAGATGCATAGATTACATAAATGTTACAGAAAATTACAGGGATTCTCATGTTCCCCACCTCCTACACCTCCCATAACATCACACATAAACATCTTTCATTAGTGTCGCACATCACCTGAAATGGATATACACATCCTGGGGCTTTGCCAATAAACATGGACCATAGTTCACATTGTAGGCCACACTCTCTCCCAAACAGTTCTGCATTTTACATGCTGATGTAAAATGGCCTATATCTGTCGTTGTAAAGTCCCTCAGGATATTTCCCAAGTCCTGAAAAAGCTCCTCTATTACAACTGCTTTTCCCTTCCCTGCCCCAAAAGCATCCAGTGGCCACTGGATCCACATCACTCTTGTGATTTCTTCCATTGCTTAAATCACAATATGTCTACAACAGAATACCATTAAGTCCACTCTAGTCCATAGCTCTTCCCCCAATCCTGAGGAGTTTGGGATGGTGTTGTCCACTTCACCTCCAAGTGAGAGTGGGCTTATATCCCATGGATACAGTGGATGGGATTATCCTGTCTGCAGCTGCAGGCTCTCTCCATTCTCTGGGATGGCCGTTGTCCATCATCGTCTCCTCACCAGGTGACTTGGTGAGTCCATTGAGCTGTAGAGTAGGAGTTGCAACTCCACTGAGATTCCTGGCACAGCTAACACAGGCACAGGCCAGAGGCTCCATTCTCTGGAAGTACACCTACAAACTCCAGCATCACATATAGGTTTGAATAGAAAGGACTGATGGACCATGTGCAGGGAGGACTTATTTGAGTCCAACTCTGTCACTCTCAGGAGCACAGATTCCAAAGTAGAGCCCACTGATAAGGCAACAATCTCTCGAGCTATCCCACCTTATAAAGGACCTGGGTGTCTCCAGAGCCCTCAGGAGCCCCTCTGTGTGGGGTGATATCCACTTTGGTGTTCCTTGAGATCCTACTGAGGTGTTCATATGTGTAACCTCTGGGATGACCTCCCGACTCTCTTTGAAGTCTCTTAGTAACATGAACTTATTTGTCTTTACCTTTTCCCCCTTTTATTCAAGGTCTTTCTCCAGTTGTATTGCCAGTTGGCGCTTGGTATTAATCCATCATTGCCAGGAAGGCTCATCCCTAGGAGCCATGTCCCATGCTGGGGGGAAGGTAATGCATTCATATGTTGAGTTTGGCTTAGAGAGAGGCCACATTTGAGCAACAAGGAGACTCTCAGGTGGCAACTTTTAGGCACCCCATACCAGTAGGCTAAGTTTCTATTTCAAAGGCAAAGACTCGTAAGGCTAGTCATCAATAACAAGAGCCCATCAGTGGACCATCCTCCCCCACCAGCCTAGGCCCCTGCACTTGGGGGACTATTGCTGCTCCCTTGGAGAATGTGGCAGAGCTTTCCAGGAATGGAATTCAGTATTCCCTCATTTATTGAATGATTGTCTATCCACTGTGTCCATGCCCCACCCCTTAGTCATTTGAAAAAATTTATATTTCTTTCATGTATATTCAGGTGAACTTCCTCCCATGAAACCCCGATTCCAGACACCCGACACCAATGATCCTCTGCTGCCCCCATTGTAACCCTTCTGTGATCTAAAACTTCCTTGAAGATGAAGCCCCTATAATAGCCAAATACAATTAATAGGAAAATGAAATAATAATGAAAACCTTAAATCTAAGGAAGAAAATTCATGGAA
>JAQZBX010033899.1:6583-25302 GCA_029593785.1 Cabassous unicinctus
TTTTTTTTTTTTTTTTTTGGTAATCCCAAAAATCTACTTGCTGCCAAATTTAGGGCAAATTCCAGCCTAGGACTCTTAACCTGGAAGCCTAGAACCATCTGTCACCCCCTACTTTGGAAAGATTCTCCCCACTGGCTGGCTTACTGCTTCCTCCTCCCAAGTACTTCTCCTGCTTCCTTCCCTGGCTCCTGCTTCTTGTCTCCAAAATTTTTGCAGACAAACATTTGAACCACACCTCATATTCTTCTGTCTCTTCCTCCCTTGAAGACATTGTCAGATTCAGAGACGATCACTCCACAGTCTTATAAATGAGCATGTTGACAGGATTGTCCAATGGAACAGTGGGGATGGTGGTGGTAAGACTATACAGAGACATCCTTTTGCTGCATCCCATGACACAAGCAGTCACATGAAGCTTTTGCCTAAGTATTTTATGTGATGCGGTAAACTCACTATGCCTCTAAGAGGCTCACAGCACCTGATGGTTTCTGAGGTTCTGCAGATAAAAGGGAAACCACAAAAATCATGCTTGTAAGAACCTTTGCAGACTTGACAGCCTAGTTTTGTGTTCCTTCCCTGAAGCAACAGTCCTTCTTAATTCTATAAGTGTACTTCTCTCTTCCTAGCAGAGAGAAGTGAAAGGAGTTAGCACTCTCTCTTTGGAAGTAATTCTGAGCTCTACCAACACTCTGCACCTTCTAAGCTACTCTTCACTGCAAGTGAGCAATGGACTGCTGCAATGTAAATACAAGGGAGGGTGTAGACAAATACACACTCATGGCCTTCAAATGCAAGCTTAAAACAATGCTCTGAAATGCTTGAATAACTTGACTAACTGAGGTTAAGCATTTATAGAAGGCCTAAGAATGGGGCTTAAACTTAACCATGCTTAATGGGGAAGAGAGGAAAAATAAAAGAAGAGGCACATTATGTGTCACTGTGAGCATGTATGTGTGTGAGAGAAAGAGACTGGGCACAGAAGTGGGTCTGTTGAGAGGCCATGAACCAGCAAGCCCTGCAGCAAGGCCTTATGGCCTCACCTCCCCCACAACATCAGCAGCAGGGATAGAATCAAGAAAAAGAAAGAAAAAAACCACTTTCCCAGGCCAACTTGAAGAGAGCTCTGCCCACATAAGGCAGCTCCCACAGGTAGGTGACTAGGAAAATTTTAGCTGCCTTCAGTCCCTGGTCTCTTGTTCTATCAACAGCACAGAGCCAATGGGAACTTGTTCAAGATTAAATGCAGATATATACAGATAAAGTTTGCCATTAGTAACCTCAAAGAATCTCATGTCAAACACCTAGGAGAGATACTCAATCCTCAGGAAACCAGGGTACACTCACTAAACTTATCATGGATGATGAAATTCATGAGCCCCATGTAGCCCACAGAGATGATACAGAAGATGGGCAGGTGATAAACACATATAGCCATGAGGGGGACCTGAACAGCCAAAATATGCTACTGGGATGTAAGGCACACTGGGCTGGAGGATGTTGTGCAGGGCACAATGTAGGTGTAGAGATGCCATGGCCACAGCAGGATTCCACTGAGGAGGATTCCAGCACATCCCTGGCCTGCAAAGCCATTACCATTAAACTAACAAAGGAGCTTCTCCTTTATTAGGCTTCCAAGAGACATAGGGTTGAAAAGTGACAGCCACTGGCCCTCACCACCAGACTGGGATAAGGATGGGGCACACAACCAACACAGTCTCTAGAGATCCACCTGGGTGGTATTGCAAGTGGCTGCTTGGGCAGTGAGGACCTGCAGGCCCTTGGAGATCTTTAAGCTAAAGCAGTTTTGTTAATGTGGCTGTAATATAGTTAAAGGCCTGGAAGTCCCAGACAACCTTTTTACTTGAACCTCATGGAGACTCTGCCATGGCAGTCTGCACACCTCCATCCTCCACTGAAGAAAGTCCTCTTGGTCTGGCATGCTGCACATGCACGGCAGCCTGTAGGGTTTGGTCAGCTCCCACTCACAACAAGTGCATTGAGCACCTGGCAGATCTCCCAAATCATATCTTGTGGCTCCAGGGAACTCAGGGAACATTTCAACTTCTGTGACCATAGCTGGGCCTCCTGAGGTCCTCATTGGTTGTTCCTCTCCCATTGGTATTCTTTCATGCTGGAACACACTGGACATATATAACTTCAGATAAACTTCATGAAATGCCTCATGGCACCTAGCTGGCCATGGCTATTGCCAGAAAGGGAGGCTGGCCTCACCCTACAGGTCCAATTCTGCTGCTCATCTTTAACTTGGGGTTTCCCCTTGTGGATGGACTTATGCTTGGAAACACCTAACAGAGAATTACTTCCTTCAGGGTCTCCATCCCCACCACAGCTGGTGTGGGCAGTGGGGCAGCCAGATGGCCAAATTGGGGACCCTGCCAGTTACTCTCCCTGGAGCAGAGCCTGGCAGCCTAGCTGGGTTGTACCAAGGACATCAGGAGCTGCAGGTGCAGATAAGGCAGAGCCAGGGACTGTGTGGTTGAACCAGAAGTCTTGGAGGATCCAGACACTGGTGTGCACTGGCTTTCTCTACCCTTCTCAATCAAGGCCTGGCTAAGACTGATCCTCTCCAGAAGTGTAGTATTATAGGTTGACAGGTGCAGATAGAGAGGTTGTGTCTGGAGGGGACAGAAGTGGGTTTCTCCCACTCCTGAACTGGCAGGGGCCTGGCAAAAAATTTGGTCATGCCCCAAGTCTTCCTCCTGAATTATGGTCCTTTTCCTGATATTTCCAAAAGGCTTTGGATTAGGAATCAGAGGGCAGAATTGCAGGTTCACTGTATCTTCACTGCGTGGTCATGGCAGACATGCTGTGCTGTTCCAGGTGGTAGAGGGAAGGAGTGCAGCTCTGTTTCTGATCAGGTGATGGCTGGGTCTGCATGGCAAAGGTGGAAACCTCCTGCTTCCATTTGTTTAGCTCAGCAGCAGATAAGTTGTTATGATTTCATCACAGTTTACATGAGTTAATGTTTCCTTTCCCTCATCCATGCTCTAGCCCATGGTTACCATCACTGCTGACTGGTGGGGTTTGTGTAATCTGAGAGAAGCTCCACATGGGGCTTCAGTTCTTGATGGTCATAGCCCACAGTTACCCAAGGATCACTCATTCAATGCTTTCTCTTGCAAGGGTCTACCAAAAGACATTGTTTGATTAGGTTGACACAGTCCACAGACAGGTATTCTGGAATGTAGAACTCCCCACTGAGTACTTGCTCCCACAGGTCCTGGAAGCTCTGTGAAGTGAAAAGTACATTCCAACTCACCATTGTGTACAGAATCACTCCCAGACTCCAGACACCAATAGCGGGCCCATCATACATTTGTCCCTGAAAGATTTCTGGGGCAGTGAAATAGAGACTGCCACACAAGGTTACCAGATTCTTCTTACTGATAAATGTATTGCTTAAGCCAAAATCAGCAAGTTTGATATTCCCATCAGCATCCAGCAGAAGGTTTTCAGTCTTCAGGTTGCTGCAGGCATTACACTTTTGGTGGCAATACTGCAGACCAGATACCACTTGGTGAAATTTCACTCAGGCTTTTTGTTCTTCAAGGGGGCTTTGAGCACCAGGTATTCAAAAAGTTCTCCTGCTAGCATACTCCATGAGGAGATAGTGTTTGTTGTCATTCTCAATGACTTCATATAACTTAATTATATTTGGATGCTTAAGGCCTCCAATATGTCCACTTCTCCAGAGAGGAGAAGTCAGAGGAGTTATCATTTTTCTGGATGCTTTTTTATTTTTTATTTATTTTTTTATTTTTATCAAAAACTTTATTTTTTTTAATTACTCTAAAACATTTTTTACCCCACCTCTCACACAACACTTACAGAATTTATTCCAAGATAAGTATTATCATCATGATTATTCCTATTTTACAGATGAAGGAAAATATATTCAAAAGGTAAAATGACCAACCCAAAATCAGTGACAGATAACTTGGATCTACATTTGTCTAATTTGAAATTCCATGCTCTTTCCATCATTTCCAAGAGTACTAGGAAAAAAAGCAGCATATAGATCAGATAATTTCTTGTAGCAAATTAATGGTAAAACTGAGAGATTTTGAATTGTATATAAGTTATCAAGATAAAATGTTTAACAATACCTCTTTTCTAATTGCATAGTTGCATGACATACTGAATATAAAAGCAGCTGGTACTCACAAATTTGTATTGCCTGCAGGTATATAGGAGAGTATGTAATATAATTTAGAAAGGATATATTTGATAATACTTTATCAGAACACACTCCATAACCTAATGTTTAAAATTTTATCAAGCTATTGTGCTGCTGAGTAATAATAAAAGTTTGTTGCATTTAAACCAAAATGAAAACTTGAAAGTGCCCTCATATGATCATGAAAACCCTATAAAATTAAAATCTAGTGTCTTATTTTGCAGAAAAAGTGGAGGATCATAAATGTTAAAAACTAGATAATAGACTGTGTAAGTCAGCCTTGAGACCCAAAATTCTTAATCAATTTCC
This sequence comes from Cabassous unicinctus, assembly GCA_029593785.1. Lineage (NCBI taxonomy): Eukaryota > Metazoa > Chordata > Mammalia > Cingulata > Chlamyphoridae > Cabassous > Cabassous unicinctus. The sequence goes on from JAQZBX010033899.1 coordinate 11,091, forward strand.
TGTAAACTTTTTTTAAATAAAATTTTATATTTATTTTTTTAAAGATACTTAGATTACATAAATGTTACACAAAAAATGTAAGGATTCCCATATGCACCACCTCACATGGAGCATAGTTCTGCATGTTATATGATGATATAAAGTGGCCTATATCTGTAGTTGCAAAGTCACTCAGGACAATTCCCAGGTCCTAAAAATCCCCTGTATTACAACTGCTTTCCCCTATCCCTGCCCCCAGAGCATCCAGTGGCCACTGGCTCCACATTAATGTTGTAATTTCTGCCATTGCTTGAATCACAATATGTCTATAATAGAATACCAGTAATTCCACTCTAGTCAATAGCTCTTCCCCCAGTCCTGAGGAGTCTGGGATGGTGATGTCCACTCCACCTCCAATTGAGAGGGGACTTATATTGATGGGGAAGATGGATGGTATTATCCTGCCTGCAGCTGCAGCCTCTCTCCATTCCCTGGGAGAGCCATTTTTCATCATCATCTCCCTGCCAGGTGTCCTGGGTGAGTCCATGGAGCTGTAGAGTAGGAGTTGCAGCTCCACTGATATTCTGGGCCCAGGTGGCACATGGACAGCCCAAAGTTTCCAGTCTCTGGATGTACACCTACAAACTCCAGCACCATGTATAGGTTTGAATAGAAGGGACAAATGAACCATGCACAGAGAGCATGTGCAGTCTGCAGGAGTTTTCATTTTTCTGGATGCTTTTGATGGCTACCTCATGGCCAGTGAGGATGTTGGGCCTTGCTAATTTCAACATGGGATAGCCCCCCTTTCCTATGGTTCTGAGGAACTGATAGTTCCCAATGTTGGTCTCCTAGTCAGCACTCATGGCTGAGAGAGCCTGCAGCATGTTGGAGCTCTGCTGAGCTGGTGACCTAAGTAGACTTTCAAATGGGAAGAACTGGTGACAAGTTGGTCAAAATCATCAAAAACACAAACTCTTCCACTGTTTACCTGAATAACTGGTCTTATTAAAAAAAAAAGAAAAAAGAAAAGACATTAAATGGTAGAAGAAAATACTGAACAAAATTTTAAAAATCAAAAAGAAAATAAATAGGAGTAAGAAAAAAGAAAAGATTTTTTTAAAAAGGAAAGAGGAAAAAAGTAAAAGAATTTTAAAAATAACAAAAAGGAAAAAATAAAGAAAATAAAATTTGGAAAACATAATAAAAGAAAAAAGAAAAAATAATGAACAAAACAAAAGCATCCACAATAATGAGAAACAAACAATTTAAGAGCAGTGCCAGTCCAACAGGTCACCAAAACAGCTTTCTGGGTTAGCAGACCATAAACCTAAGGTCTAGGGCCTTATATAGTGTCCTGGAGTTCCATGACAATGACTACTTGTGAGGTCATCATGAGAAATGGACCAATACAGGCTGTGGATCAACCTCAGTGGTTTCTCCTCACTTTTTGGTCTCAAAAATTCTTTACACTTTTCACAAAAATATTGAGGATCCCATAGAGCTCTGTGTTTATGTGGGTTATAGCTATCTATCATTCCTTTTCAGAAATTAAAACCTAGAATGCCACAGTGGTGTCTACCTTTCTGGTTTGAAAACCAGTAATAATATATGGCTTTGAAAGAGCTCAGAATATCTATATTAGAAATATCCAATTCCTTTCTCTGTAACTCTGCATGGTCTGACTCAAAGTGACACCACAGCTTAAGTGATATCATGGTTCTATATGAAAATGCTCTGTTGCATAAAGCATAATGAGGAACATTATTATGAAGTGTAATACTAAGGGAAAGATAGCTGTCATCATATTTTCTTTTCTTATTTTCAGTTTTGCCCAGTTTCTTTGCTGTAGTTTTCTCCATTTGACAAGCCAGAAAATTCCCTGATATATTCTTTTTCCTATTTTTACAAGTAGAGAGGGAAGTTGTGCATTAAGAAAGCAAGCCTTCTACTCTTTCTTCTTTAAGTCAATAATCTATGTGCTCTGTGTCCCTCTTATTCAGCTCGGTGGTTATGTCTGGGAGATGGACATGGCAATGACACTTTAAAACAGAGAACAGAGAAATCTGTACATGGTTGTTAAAAACTTCTTTTAAATATAATAGACGTATGCCATTTGGCTTTGCAAGTCTTAAATCTTTTGTATACCTCAAATTTTTCATTATTGTCTACTTTCATATTGATTTGGTTTATGAAGTGATCCATTTTTTCCCCTTCTAATTTCTTTCTGTATTTTTAAGATGATTGTTTTGTGGTTATAGGTGGCTTAAATTTAACATCCTAAATCTGCAATAATAAAGTTTGTTTTGATAACACATTAAATACAGCTGTATATTAGCATTCTCTATTCATGATTCAAAATTCCAAAGGGCAAGCACTGTATTAGTCAGTGTTCTCTAGGGAAACAGAATCAACAGGAGATACCTGTAAATATTTTGAGATTTTATAAAATTGTCTCATGCGACCATGGGTCCAAATTTTGTAGGGTAAGATTCAAGCCAAGAATTCTGATAAAAGCCCTTGATGAATTCCCCAGAAGAAGTAGAGATGAGAATTCTCTTTCTGACTGCTGAACTCACTTTTCTTTTTAAGGTCTTCAACAGATTGGATGAGACATCTCTCATTGCTGAAGGCAATATCCTCAGTTGATGGTAGATTTCATTGACTCTAAAAGAATAAAGAGATTATCCTGGGATGAGAAAGAGGTGAGAGGAACAACTGAAATATTTAGGAAGGAGGAGTTGAGAATAATAACCCACAGAAATGATGACTTTCTTGTGAGAAGAAAATCCTTTGCAGGAAGTGAAAGCATTAATATAATCATGCAACATCAAGATTGACAGCCACACAGTGTTTCTCAGCTATCAATGGAGTCCTCATTAAAACTTGGAATGGCATGGTGATAACCTAAATAAGTTAGAGGAAAAGATCATAAGCTCTTGTCTGAGGGGATGTTTTCTCAAGATGGGTAAGAAAGAGTAGAACTGATAATAGAGAGTTCAAGTTGGCATGCCATAGTAACTCTCCTCAGGCAGTTTTAGGAGTTCCTGTTTGAAGTCTTTCCCCAACTGTGTATGGGTAAATACTCTAGCAAATTTATCAGATTTACAAAACAGTGCAGGAGAGTATTTTTCCATTTATCACTATTTACACATCTATGATGTGAGGAATTTCTAAGTAAACACATGGCATCTTTGATTTATTTGGGTTACCAGAAACCTGAGCTAAGGCCAGCTTCCTGGGCCTCTGACCTGTGCAGATGCACAAGACCCATGCTCAGAAGGACTCTGTGCTTTGTAAATGCTCTGCTCTCAACATCTTGAAATTCTTAACAATTTTTCTTTGAACTTGTGTTTTGTACATAAAGTCCAATGATGGAGTGTTGCAGAATAGATACACACAATGTGAGTGCCTGCCATTCTCTACCACTCCACTAGCATGCATCATTCACAATGTCCCAAAAGCACAAAATTGCAATGAATCTATGATGCATGGGAAATCAGCAAGCCTCCATGTGAGTACAAGGGTATGTGTGTTACCTCTATGAGTTAAGCAGAGGCTGATAGCTCTCAAAGGCCACACTTTCCTTTCAAACTACAGCTTACTTCCAAGGTAAAAGATAGAAAATGGCCAAGAAACACAAAACAACCAAGGATTCCTATTATCCTTTCTTAATCCCATTGCCCTCTATTATTCACCCTCTTACATTGAAAATGATGACAGAAGGAAAACAAAAGATAGAGCAATGAGAAGTTCCTTTCCTTCTAGTCCTTCCTGATTAAGCTAAAAGTAGCTTGTTGGTCAAATGTGCACATGTCAAAAAGTAAAATAATTCATGCTTCAAATGATTTTGCAAGAAGGTGAAAAGGGAACCCACTCAATGGGAGAAAATATTTAAAAATCACATATCCATTAAGAGTTGATTTCCATGCTATATAAAGAAATCATACATGTAGCATTGAACACATATATTAAATAGGAAAAGAGGTCTAAATCAATCAACTAACCTCCCACCTTAAGAAACTAGAGAAAAAGGAACTATATAAACATCAAGCAAGCAGGAAACAGAAATAAAAAAAAGTGTCTGTTTCTTTACTTGTTTACTGTCTGCATCCACGGTCCAGTACAAGATGAAAGGGTAGAAGTCTTGTCTGTCTTTTCTTCAGTGCTGTAACTCCAGGACCCTAGACATATAGTAAATAACAAATATTTGTCGAATTAAATTTTTTAAAAAAGGAAATCATACAACTCAACAATAAAAAAGAAAGCAATCCACTTCAAAAATGGACAAAGACCTAAATGACCATTTCTCAAAAGAGGAAATATAAATGGCAATAAAGCACATGAAATAATGTTCAATATCATTAGTTATTAAGGAAGTGCAAATCAAAACAACAATGAGATATAATCTCACACCTCATAGAATGGCCGTTATTTAAGAAAAAATGAAACATGTGCTGGAAAAGATGTGGAGAATAGGAACACTCTTTCACTGTTGGTTGTAAGGTAGAATGGTGCAGCCTCTGTGGAAAACAGTTTGGCTGTTCCTCAGGAACCTAAATATAGAATTGCCATATGATCCAGCAATTCCTCCACTATGAAATATCCAGAAGAACTGAAAACTATGATGTGAACAGACAATTGTTCACCAATGTTCATAGTAGCATTATTCACAATTGCCAAAAGTTGGAAACAAACCAAGTGTCCATCACTAATGAATGGATAAACAAAATGCGACCTATGCATAGGATATAATACTACACTGCTGGAAGAAAAAATAATTTTGGGTCACATATGAATACATGGATGAACCTTAAGAACATTATGTTGAGTGAAACAAGCCAGGCACAAAAGGATAGTGTATGATATCATTAATATGAACTAAATATGAAAAATAAACCCAAGGAGTAAAACCTAGAGTATAAGATAGTAGGAGACACGGTGAGAGTTGAGAAGGGGTACTGATGCTTAATGTATGTAGAATTTTTTTATTAGCTTGATAATAAAGGGGTGGAAATGGATAGAGTTGATGATAACACATTATAGAGACTATAACTCATATGGCGGGATTATAAAAGGGATTGTGGCTAAAAGGGGTAGGTAGACTAGGAATGTAAATGTCAATTTAAAGAAATGCAGAGAATAACCTAAGGTCTGAAATCATGGTGAACCTGGAGGTAAATGAAGATTGTGGTGAATAGTACAAATACATGAATGTTCTTCTATGAACTAGAGCAAAGGTACATCACTATGACAAGGTGATAAGAATATGGTGATGCATGGAAAAACTTAAATTAATATAACTAATGGACTATAGTTAATAAAAATATTGTAATATTTTTGTATCAATGTCAAAGTAGGTATCAAATCAATGGTAAGTTGCAATAATAGGAGGTTATGGAAATTTATTCTTTTGGACTAGGAACATGCCCAAACATTTGCTGAGGTGATGAATGTACAACTCTGTGATGGAAGTGAGAGCCACTGGGTATTCATTTTGGATAGACTGTATAAGGCATGGGGCTGCATAACACAGTAAACCATGTAATGTAATGTTTAAAAGTACAAATATTAGATATTTCTCTCATGAACAATAACAAATGTACAATACTAATACCTTGTGTTAATAATATGGAGTGTATAGAAAAAATATACCAATTGTACACTATTGAACATAGTGGTAAAATTCTGATGATGTTCTTTCATAATATGTAACAAATATTCCACAACAATGTAAGGTGTTGGTCAAGAGGTGATGTATGGGAATTCTGCCCATTATGCATGATTGTTTTGCTAGCTTGCAACTTCTCTAATAAAAGTATATATTTAAAAAGCTAAAATAAAAAGAGTTTTGTGTAGGGTTTCTTTTACTCCACTAAGAACTAAATACATGCGCAATGAAATAGGGATTTGAAATAAAGAATTGTGTAATTTCAGTGATTCCATAACAAGTTAAGTGCTTTTATATTTGTTTTTAAAAGTGACATTGCACAGTATAAAGAGAAACTGTGCAATTCATGGTAATAATTTAAATTTTTAATTTTTCTTTATTTGGAATGTTATTAAACAGTAGGTTAAAAGTACCATGAAAAGTATAGGTACTGTGGGGGAAAGGAAAAAGCTTTATATTTTAAAATCTTTAATGTCACTTTTAAACAGACACTTCTCCAAAGTAGAAATACAAATGGCTAAAAACATGACAAGATGCTCAACATCACTAGCTATTAGGGAAATGCAAATCAAAACTATAATGAGATACCATGTTACACCCATTAGACTGGAGGCCATTAAAACAACAGAGGACTACAAGTGTTGGAGAGAAAGTGGAGGAATGGGAACCTTCATCCACTTCTGGTGGGAATGGAGAATGGTCCAGCCATTGTGGGGGACATTCTGGTGGTTCCTCAAAATTCTAACTATAGATCTGCCATAAGACCCAGCAATTCCACTGCTGGGTATATACCCAGAAGAAATGAAAACAAGGACATGAACAGATATGTGCATACCAATTTTCATAGCAGCATTATTCATTGCTTTTATCCAAAAGTTGGAATCAACCGAAATGCCCATCAACAGATGAACAGGTAAACAAAATGTGGTATATACATACAATGGAATATTACTCAGCCATAATAAGGAATACAGTATTAACACACAGGATAACACAGATGAAACTTGAGGACCTTATGTTGAGTGAAGCAAGCCAGACATTGAAGGACAAATATTACATGATCTCTCTGATATGAATTAAGCAAATCTAGCCTACTTAGATAGCAAGGGACTGGAAGATAGATTTAAAGGAAATGGAAAGAGAAAAGAAGTTTGTGAGCCAATACCATGTAGATGAAAATTATGATGAGGTGGAAGTGAGTAGTTGGGCAGTGAAGGGCTATGACAGGGGTGTAATGATATTATTGGCTTGGGTGGTGCAAGCTTGACAGGGGGCTATGGTGGGAATGATGGGTTGGAAGGTCCATCAAGTTGGGTAGTGTTGGGGGAGGGAGTAGGTGAACACTGGGGATTGGTGGGTATGTGGATGAAACTACAATGATGAAAAAACCCTTTTGGCAATATGATAAGGAAGGATTACTGTTTTAGGGTGTTGGATGGAGGAGCATTTGGGACAGGGCACATCTGGACAGTCTTCAAGAGAATGTGTTCATTTTGTCATAGTGTGCTGTATCAGTGGGGGAAGACCCACATAATGAGTGGGAAGGAGTTGGACTCCCATTCTGAGAAGGCCCAATATGTTTTCAAACACATGGGACAGTGTGTCTTGAGAGTATGGGCAGTTCCAAATAGGGGAAGACAGACTAGCATGTCAAGTCCTCAGCATTGTATCAAATATCTATGAACTTTGTCCATCAAGGAGTGAAGACTGGTCATCACGGTGGGGCCTGAGGGGAGGAGGAGGGAGTACAAATATGAGAGATGAAGATGGAACAGGGAGTATTTAGGGGACAATGGAACTGTTCTGCATGATCTTGGAATGATGGATACAGGCCATGTTAAATTTCATTAAAAAATTATAAAAGTGTATGCTCTAAAGGGTAAACCATCATGTAAACCATAATATAAACCATTGACCATGGTTAGGAGCTGTGTTTCAATATTTGTATATCAGCTGTAACAAATATACAATCCAAATGTAAAATCGTTATTAATAGGGAAGGGGGAAAAGGGGGAGGATGTTGGGTATATAGGAGACCCCTATATTCTGTATGTAACTTTACAGTGACCAAAACCACTTTGAAAACAAACAAACAAACAAAAAAAGGAAGACACTGGGGAAGAAATGGTAGAAAAAGTCACCGTATATACAGGACAACAGATATTACAGTGATGAAAGGCAAAACAATCAAAAATTTAAAAAAATATATTTTTCATTTTTTAATACCCCATTTTTTAAACTTTATTTTAGTCTTAGTTTTTCTAAATTTATTATGTATTTCATTTCTTATGTTTAAACCTCTCATTATTTCATTTTCCTATTAATCAAATTTAGCATGATTGTTGTCTTCATTTCGAAGAAAGTTCAGATCACAGAATGATTACAACTAAGGCAGGGGAGGATCAATGGTGTAGGGTGTCAGTAATGGGGGATGCATTGGAGGAAGTTCACCTGGGCAAATATATAAGGTAAATAAATATGTTCAAATGTTCATGAGGCATTGCCACAGTGTGTAGAGATTCACACAACAGCCAAAGGTTTGCTGAATCCCCATCCTGGGGAGCTCTGTCACATTCTCTAATGGAACAGCAACAATCCCCTAAATACAGGGGCAATAACTAGTGAAGAAGGATTGACCATTGATGGGGTCTTGATATTGATGACTATGCTTATGAGCCTTTTGCTTTTGAATTTGCAACTTAGCCTAGTGTTGTAGGGTGCCTAAGAGTTACTACCTGAGAGTCTCCTTGTTGCTCAAATGTGACCTCTCTCTAAGCCAAACTTAGCATGTGAAGACATTACCTTCCCCCCAGCAAGGGACAGGACTCTCAGGGATGAGCCTCCTGGCACCAAGGATTACTACCAAGCACTGGCTGGTGATACAACTGGGAAAAGACCTCAAATAAAATGGAGTAAATGTAAAGACAGATGAGTTTCCATGGCTAAGAGACTTCAAAGTGAGTCAGGAGGTCATCAGAGAGGTAACGCCTATACATATCTCAGCAGGATCTCACAGACAGCCAAAGTGGACACTATCACAAACAGTGGGGCTCCTGAGGGCTCCAGAGACACCTAGGTCCTGCAGTCATGGCAGATAGCTCTGGAGTTTGGTGCCTTGCCAGTGGTCCCTACTTCGGAGTTTGTGCTTCCAAGTGTGACAGAGTTGGACCCAGATGTGACTTCTCTAAACATGCCATGTCTGTCCCTTTTGTTTGAACCTATACTTGGTGCTGAAGTTGGGAGGTGTACATCCAGGAGACCTGAATCTCTCAGCTCTCCACATGTCAGCTGTGCCCTGAGCCTCAGAGGAGTTGCAGCACCTACTCTCCAGTTCATTGGAAACACCCAGGAAGCTAATGGGGAGGTGAGGATGGACAGCCACCACACCAAAGAACAAAGAGAGTCTACAACTGCAAGCAAGAGATTCCCACACATCATCCATATAGGATCAAACTCCCCTCTCAATTAGAGGTGGCGTGGGCATCATCATCCTAGATTCCTCAGGATTTGTGGATAAAATATGGACTAGAAGAGACTTACTGGTGTTCTACTATAGACTTATTGTGATTTTAGCAATGGAAGTAATTATATCATTGATGTGGAGCCAGTGGCCACTGGAGGTGCTCAAATCAGGGAGATGGAAAAAGATATGTACTTTGGGGGCATTTTCAGGACCTGGAATTGAACTGGATGACATTGTGGTGACAGATACAGGCCATTATATATCCTGCCATAGCATACAGAAATGAGTGGGAGAGAGTGTAAACTTCAATTTAAACTATAGTCCATGCTTAGTGTTCATCCAAAATGTGTTCATCAATTGCAAAGAATGTACCACACTAATGAAAGAAGTTGTTAATGTCAGGAAAAGTGGGAAGTCTGGGGAGTGGGGCATATGGGAAGCCCTTATATTTTTTTTATGTAACAATTTATGCAACCTAAGTATCTTTTAAAAATAATTTTAAAATGTATTTTTAAAAAATAAGATAAGACTACTTCCTTTTCCTTTAACAAAAAAAATTTTTTGCATGTATTACATAATTAAATTATCAGAGAGTTCTTGGAAGACATCTTAAAGGTAACATTTTTAAAACACGAATATCCTTTAAATGAAAATTTACATTTTCATCATCATAAAGATATAGCAGATAGAATGCTAAATTGATTAGTTATCCTCTAAAACAGAGGAATAACACACCCAACCAGAATGAAATGATATGCTTCTGTTCTACTTACATGGATAATAACAAAGTCAAAATATTTTTATTTGACTAATAATATTAAATAAGCCCTGTTTGAGAAAGGTGTATCTGAATTACGTAAGCTTTAATTATTTTCCAAACATTTGGATTTAGATCTATGAACACTTTTTTTTTCACAGGAAGCATTTGATGTTTGCTTTCCTTGATTTCTGGAACATTAGTAGTATTAATTTATATATAAGTGCTTATTTATCTTTAGGCCAATTTGAATATAACTTTTTAAGGAATTTTATGGGTTAATTTCATAATACCATTTAGAGGTAAGAAAACATCATATACCAAACATACAGACAGACCAACTTCAATTTAAAAGCTTTAGATACTAATCAGACAGAAAAACATGGAAATACATAAAACATATACTTCTTTTTAAAAAAAATTTTTATTGTGGGCAATAATCAAATTTTTCACAACACATACAAATATTTGTAAAATGATATGAAAATACATATGAATATATGTGCATTTGTTTACATAAATGTTATTACATATATATATATTTTTTTTAAAGGTGCTTAGATTACCTAAATATTACTCAGAAATTACAGGGATTCCCATGTTCCCCACCTCCCACACCTCCAACAACATCCCACACCACCATTCCTCATCCTTGTGGCACAACACCCGCAATGAATATACACATCCAGGGGCCTTGCCATCGAGCATAGACCACAGTTCACATCGTAGACCACACTCTCTCCCACACAGTTCTGCATGATATATTCTGATGGAAAATGGCCTACATCTGTTGCCGCCTCGCCACTCAGGACAACCCCCAAAGTCCCAAAAAAGCCACTGTATTTCAACTGCCCCTCCTCTCCCTGACCCAAAAATGTCAGGATTGGGGGAGGAGCTGTGGGCTAGAGTGGACTTGGTAGTGTTCTGTTGTAGACATATTGTAATTCAAGCAATGGAAGAAATTGTAACAGTGAGGTGGAGCCAGTGGCCACTGGACAAAACATACACTTCTCATGTGCTATTTAATTTCTCACTTTCCTTGTGTAAATAACCCTTTAAGGAAACTATTTTAATGTAATTTCTTAAAATACTCTGAGTACCAATTAAAATAAGCATTCCATTCAACTGCTTAGTTTGGGAGCTCCCTTCTGGAGTGAATTTCTGAGGTGAGTAATTTTGTGTATTTGGAATGGGTCCCATAATGAACATTGAAATTCTAGGTTGTCTTTGGTGACATTTTGCCATTTTGCTAGATAGGCACAACTTCCAGCCCCATGATTTTTGAACATGTAAATTATCAGAAAGCCAGGTTGTAAAGAAACAAATTTGAAGAATGTGAGGGTACCATATTCATCATTGTGATTTTACTTTCTTCACAGGTCAAAGAAGTCAGTAGTATTCAAAAGTGAAACTGTGGGGAGCAGATGTGGCCCAAGCAGTTGAGCAACTGCCTCCCACATGGGAGTTTCCAGGTTTGGTTCCCAGTTCCTCCTAAAGAAGAAAAACAATTAGTAGAAAATGAGCAAAAAACAACAAGCAGAAATGAGAAAAAAACAATGAGCAGGCAATGAGCAAAAACAAGCAGGGAGCGGATGTGCTCAAGCAGTTGAGCACCTGAATCCCACATGAAAAAATTTTTCAAAAAAATTATAAAGGGATTCTCATATGCCCCTCTCCCTCCACCTCCCATGCTTTCCCACCTTAACAACCTCCTTCATTAGTATGATACATTTGTTAAAATTGATGAACCCATATTGAAGCATTGCTACCAACCATAAACTACAGTATACATTATAGTTTATAGTTTGTCCCACACATTTTGTAAGTTGTGACAAAATATACAATGGCCATTATCCATCACTGCAATGTCATGCAGGACAAATCTAATGTCCCCAAATTGACCCCATATTACACCTATTATTCCCTCTCCCATACCTCAGAACCTCTGATGGCTGCTCCTTTATATCAATGATAAGAGATCTTCCACTGCTAGAAAAATAATAAGTCTATAGTAGCATAATAATAAGTCTACTTTAGTCCTTGTTCAGTCCCCAATCTTGAGGATTTGGTGATGGTGATGTCCAGTCTGCTTATAATTGTGAGAGGGCTTAGAACCCATGGGGCAGATGGATGGAGCTATCTTGCTTGCAGGTGCAGACACTTTCCGTTCCTTGGGTTGGGCGTTGTCTATCGTCATCTCTTTCTTAGTTGTCCTTGATGAATCCAATGAACTGGAGAGTGGTGTTGCAAGTCTGCTGAAATTCAGAGCTCAACTGGCACACGGATGGATCAAAGAATTAAGCCTCTGGGAGATATATTTATCAAGTATATTGCTAATTATGAGCTCAAATTAAAGACACAGAAGAGCCTTGTGAAGAGAACCTATAAATGAGCCTAACTCTGCTACATTGGGGAGCATAAATTCCATAGTAAGACCAGTGACAAGGTGGGTCCTGAGCTAACTGCCCTACTTATAGTTTCTGTATAACTCTAGAGTCCTCAGGAGCCCCACTATTTGAGGCACTATTTACTGTGACAGTCAATGAGATCCTGCTGAGAGCTTCATAAGCATAATCTCTAGAATGACCTCGCAACTCACTTTGAAATCTCTTAGTTATAAAAACTCATTTGTATTTACCATTTCTCCCTTTTGGCCAAGGTCCTTTTCCAGGTGCACTGCCAGATGGTGCTTGGAAACAATCCCTCAGTGCCAGGAAGGCTCACCGTGGGAGTCATGTCCCATGCTCGGGGGAGAGGTGGTGCTTTTATATGCTGGGTTTGGCTTAGAAAGAGCCCACATTTGAGCAACACGGAGGTTTTCATGAAGTAACTCTTAGGCAGTATATAATACTAGGCTAAGTTTCAATTTCACAAGAAAAGATTCCTAAGTACAATCATCAATGTCAAGGGCCTGGCGTAATGGTCTGTCTTCCTTCACTAGACATAGCCCCTACACTCGGGGCATTCTTGCTGTCCTATTAGAGAATAAGCAGGAATTCCCAGGATGGGAACTCAATATTGTTTTGGTTATTGTGTGGATCTCCAACTACCAAGATAATATCCCATGAACACTTGAGCTTATTCATATGTTTTAGAGGCATGCCCCCAGGTGAACTCCTTCCCATACATCCCCACATCACTGATACCTTGCACCAGTGATCCTTTCCCACCACTGCAGTGATCATTCTGTGACCCAAAACCTCTCTAAAAATGAAACCAAGAAAATAACCAAATAAAATTAATAAGAAAATGAAATGATAATTTTAAATATAACCAATAAATTACAAAAAATTTTAAAACAATTTGAAATAAAATGTTTTTTAAAAATTTAGATATTGTGTTTTTCATCAGTGTCAGATCTGTTGACTTCCATATACAGTGACATTTTCTTCCATATATTGCCTCAGTGTCTTATTTTTTTCATTTTAACTTCAAAGAAGCTTAAGGATACAGAAAGTCACATAGAGAAAACAGGTGATTGCCATATACCCAACACCCTCCCCCTCTTCCCATCTCCCTTATTAATAATATCTTACATGTGGATGGTACATTTGTTACAATTGATGTACAAATACTGAAGCATTGTTACTAACCCTGGTCAATGGTTTACATTATAGTTTACATTTTGAATCATACACTTTTATAGGTTTTGACAAAATTTGAAGTGGCCTAAATCCATCATTGCTAGATTATGCTGAACAATTCTAATGCCCTAAAAATGCCCTACATTCCATCTATTCTATTCCTCCCTCCCCCTCCCCTCAGAACCTCAGAACTAAGTTACAATTTTTGAAGAATAAGCTTCTTACTTACTTGCAATAATATTGAGTGCTTGAATATCGCTGGGTTTTCTTTTATTAGGCACTGCCTGTGTTCTCGAGTGATTCTTGTCCCTCTAATTGGGAACATAGCAGGACTCTCAAGGATGGGAGTTTAATATTTTCTTGATAAGAGTATAGTTACATATTGAAGCATAGGACCGGTGGATAGAGATTTGGTGGTGCAGGATTAACAGGTGGGTAGATTAGGAAGGGCAGGTTAGAATACCCAGGGCATGTAAATATGAATCTTGTCATCCCATAAGCCAAGACAAGGAAGAGTCATATGCCCCAGGGGGAGGAAGCAACAGAAAAGATCAAATGGAGTATTTAATGGTCATGGCAAATATTCTTCATTACCTTACAGTAATGGACACAGGAGATAGTAAATATCATCAAAAGTTATTAAACTATACAGTCTAAATTGTAAACCATACTGTAAAGAATTGACAATTTTTAGTTGCTATATATTACTATCTGTATAACAGTTATAACAATGCCAACATCCAAAAAAAAAAAAAAAG
>JAQZBX010033900.1:0-25202 GCA_029593785.1 Cabassous unicinctus
AAAAATTTGATTTTTACCCACAAAAAAAAAAATCTAAAAAAAAAAAGACAAAGAATGTGTGCCTTATTTGAATGGCTTCATCATATTCTTAATGGTTTTTAAAAAATAGAGAACCACTGCTATTTTGGAAGTTAAGTCTTTTCCAAACTTGTTTACTAACTTATTTGTCACAGATAAATTGAGAGTTGTTTAAATATAATTATCAGATTTGACAAGTTTTAATATTCTAATAAAACCTTTAAGGATATCAGTAACTACAAACTGTTACAAAAGAATTTGTTCTTTTACCTTGTAAAAAGTGAGGTTCTAAATTATATATGTTTATGAAAATTAATGTTATCAATATATTTATATTTTAATTCACAATGAAAATTATATTCCAAAACTGAAAGCTCATATTTGTTTAAACTGTGGAAGAGTTTAAATGGGATGTTATTTGGCACACTTTGCTTTAATCAGTATTTTTATAAAGGTGTTAAACCTCCTTTCATAAAACTGGCTTGTCATAAAATACTGTGCATAATCAGTATTTATTTCCTAATCTATTGTGAATGTGTAGATGTATTTTTACTGCTAAGGGAAATATTATTAATAAAATGATATCTAATCTGGATTTAAATGCCTAAATCAGACACTATCCACATTACATTTACCACTCTGAAGTTTTTAAAAGTCACCTTCATTGTTAAAATAATAAAACTTTAAGGTGGGAATGTTAATGTTCCTATAAACATGTAATTATATTAAGGTAGTGGTAGTGAGAAGATAATCTTGATTACATTGGAAATCTTAGGTTCTCATACAATTTACTAGAAAAATCGTTTTCTTCCAGTACTACTGAATTTTCTTTGTTGTAAACAGTATCTTTCTAAAAAAGAAAACATGAAGGAGAATTTAAATGTGTATTTGTGTATTATGCATTTAATTATGTATTTAAATGTGTATTTGTGTATTATGTATTTAGGGATTGTATGAAAATTTTATGACTTTTAAAATTCTCACTGTCCACTCTGTCTTAATACTGATGTGCATGGTATTGCTGTTTATAGTTTTAGTTATTCTTAGAAAAATGTGATGTTATGAAAACAATCAATATCTCTTATCAGTTACACTGTTTTGTTTTGATGCTATCTAAAAGAACATGCAGTTAGCTCATCCTTAACAAAAAGGGACTTTTTTTGGGGGGGGCAGCACATTTATTTATTTGATTTTGTTTTGTTTTGTTTTTTACCAATTGACTATGGCTTCAATAATGGAGCTTTAAATACATAAAGAAAAAATGAGAATTCTGCAAGGAGTGAAATCTACCAATATAGTTGGAAATTCTATTTTCTCAATAATTAATGGAAGATTAGACAAAAATAAACAATAATATATAAAAGGCTTGAACAACATTTTCAACAGACTTGATTAAATTGGCATTTTGGAAATAAATGAAGACCAACCAAATGTTAACAATCTGAGTCTATTTACTCAGGCACTATCACCTATAGTCAGTCAATATCACTTGTTTTTGGCAAGTGTTTCTTCTACCTATTGATTTAAATTAGGTTTTTGAAATTTTTCTCTGCACTCCCTTATTATTTTATGCTTGCTGTCTGCTCTCAGTGTGTTCTTCTGTGTCTGCTTTTCTTCTATTTAGGTGGCACCAGGAACCAATCCTGGGACCTTCCAGAGTGGAAGAGAGGTGCTCAATCTCTTGCACCAGCTCAGCTCCCTGGTCTTCTTTGTCTCTTATTGTCTCTCCTCTGTATCTCTTTTTGTTGTATCATCTTGCTGCACCAGCTGTCTGTACAGGCCAGCACTCCTGCATGGGCCAGCACTCTGCATCGGCCAGATTTCCATGTGGGCCAGCTCTCCACTCAGGCCAGCTCGCCATGCAGGCCAACTTGCCTCTCACCAGGAAGCCCTGGGAATCAAACCCTGGACCTCCTATATGGTAGATGGGAGACCAATTGCTTGAGCCACATCAATTTCCCAAGAATTTTATGATATCCTTTACCATACTTATTTACATAATTATTATTTGCTGTTGTATTAATTTTTTTGCTATAATAATTAAAATAAGCATTATTAAAAGATACTTAGATTACACAAATGTTACACTAAAAATATAGAGGATACCCATATGCCCCACTGGTCCCCCTCCCACAGTTTCCCACAACAGCATCCTTCATTTAGTGTGGTACATTTGCTACAATTGATGAACACATATTGGAGGATTGCCACTAAGTGTTGATTATAGTTTAAACTCTCTCTCTAAAAACAGGGACACTAAATAGAAGCAAGACAGGTCTATAAGTCATGCTTTGCCTATTGATTAAGATAGTCTTGGTAAAAATATGAAAGTAAAATGAAACAAAATTATGGTCTGTAGTTAATGATATCTAGAAAGAGCTTTATTTAAAATGCTCATAAGGAAATTAGGACCTAGATTGTAAGCTCTTGCAGGAGTCATATTTATACCTGAGAACTGATCTCTATTATTTCTATGTCCTAAGATGCTTTACTCTTACTCTCACCTAATAGCATCCTAGAATTTTTAAGGGCCTGAATGATGTCTGGAATTCAGAGCTAAAGTTAGCCAAATCTAAAGGTGCTGTAAAAGCAACATTGGTTCTAAAAAATAACCCCTATTAAAGAAGCTTAAAAAATCAGATTTCAATTAAAAGGTAAGTGAGGTTAGTCTTAAAATTAAAGAAAACCAGGATATAATGAAAAAGGTAATATTACCTACATTTTAAGACTTTATGTACTATAGGGACATCAGAAAAAGTTACTTTCTCAAGGAAATTCTTTAAATTTCTGTAGACCACTATCTGATTTAATCTGACTAGGCAACTGGTTTAAATGGCATAGCTAACATGGAACCTAAAGTAGTAAATGAAATTGTGATATTCTTACAGAGTTGCTGTTACACCTTGATGCATTTCAAAGTGTTTTGTGCATAAAATATAAAGATACTTGCAAATTTCCCTAAGGGATAAGGAAAATAGAGATATTAAACTTCTTCACCTGGGAAATTCCTAATACTCTCTCAAACAACAGTCATTTCCAATTTATTGAAATGGTAGAACTCTGTAAGGTAAAACTGGAAAAGAAACATGCTAGTAAACTGATCCCTCAGTCTCAAGGCTTGCACACATGGAACTTATTTCTATAATGATAAAGCTAAACCTAACTATAATTAATGCCTAAGACTCACCTCTAGTAGTTTAGGCTCACCCTTGTGCATGCTTAATATTGGAAGGATAACCACTCCACCCACCTCTGTTTAATATCCATATGAAAGCCTTGTGACTGACCTCTACTCTGTACTTTTCTATCCCAGAACTAAAGTTACAATGATTGTAACTTTATAACTCACCCTGGGTTGGTACCCACTGTGCACTGCATTCACCTCAGGAGCTTGCAAGGGAGGTAGGCAGAAAAAGACTTTATGCAAAAAGGGAAGTTTGCTCATACCAGCACAGCCACAGTCTCATCCAGATGTACAGAAATGTCTGTCTTTTATTTGCAGGGTTATTTATACGCTACATTTATCACTCAAGTGTTACACAGAAGGAACACAAAATGCAACTCCCCAGAATCATTTCTGCTGTGCCCAGAGACTATGTGTGCTGGGACAAGGATTTATGAATTGGATACAAGGCATGCTGAGTCAGGAGACACAAAAAACTGAGCCAAGGACTTTGTGAGCTAATAGCTGATCTAGCAATTGGTCCACTGCCCAAGTTTTAACCCTCACACACCCACCCCTATCCTTTACAGTCCCTTAATGTTTGTAAATGAAGGAACCTGTACCCAGCTCCATATGAATTATTCATTACCACCACAGTGTTATAAAATATTAGAAATTCTGAGGATCAGGAAGGCAGTTTCAGGCCATGAGGCCATTGTGCTCCATTGCTGGTGCAACCAATACTCTCTCTCTCTATTTGAAAGCCCAGTGTCTCAGGAATTGGCTTTAAAGATGCATTGGGAGAAATGAAGCCACTTTTGCTTGGCCCATTTTGAAGGGTCCTCTTTTCTCAGAGGGCTGCACCTGTGTTTCAGGTCTGATTCATGGAGGCGTAACTGGTCTTTGGGTCTCCAGCCCAGTTGGTGTGCATCCTCAGTGGGTTGGGAACTGGCAGGTCTTCCTGCAACCCTCCTTGCCCACTCCTCATCTCCTCCTTCCCAGCCCCCTATCTCCTCCCAAGCCCTGTGCACCCTTTCTGGGATGGGATCAATGTGTAGAGATCCCAGTAGTTACTTCTAAGGCAGAGACAAAGAACTGAGACCAGAGCCCAGGGAAGAAGTACCTCCCAGTTCCAAGGCTTTCCCCCCTGGCACTTGCTTACTGTAAGGGAGCAGATGGATGTCCAGATGCTGGGCTGTCCCAGGAGATCCTACTGCCTCCTGCTCCATCTCTTTCTCCAGATGGTCACTTTGGCCTTTGTAGCACTAATGTCCCAGTCAGGTGTAACCTTTATAACAGCACCTGGCCCCATTTTCTTGCCTCCCTCAACCCAGCGACCCATTCACTGCTTCTCACTGCTCCCTCCCAGACCTGAGCTGAAATTTCCTTTTGGCTCATCCTCTTCCATTCTCAAAAGCAATGAATGAACAAATAAGCACCAGCCAAAAATTTTTCTGCAGGGTAGGAATGGTTAGGTACAGACCTAACCACCTAACTAGTGTTATGACTCTCTCCCTGCCTTGTAAATGGACTTTCCCAAGGGTGCATTCCTGCCTGCTCTTGTCATCATGCAGCTCATCTCCCTCCTGGACTGAGGTCTCCTTACCTGGTGTCTTCTTCACGGGATGCTCACAGGGTCTTCCACAGTCTGTGCACTCTAAAGGTCATAGTTGGGCAAAGAAACCTCAAGCTGAGCCTGATGCTGAAGGCTGGGCCTTCTACTTTCAAACCTGTGCCATCTGGGGAAGAGAGACCATTGCACTGACATGAGGTTATTCCTGGCCATAGGACAAATATATGCACATACTAGGTGCTCAGTGCAATTTGTTAACCAACTAATAATGAGGCTTATAGGGTATAAATGATGGTTATATGCTGGGGGTCATGGGATATACTTGAAATCAGTGTTGCAATGACCTTGATCTCTGGTCATTTTCATAAATCAATATCATCCTCTAGAAAAGTTGTCTGCTCACTCAGGATATAGAGAAGTAGCTGAAGAATATATCTCATCTGAATAAATGTTTAAAATTGATCAAATTCTGAAGTTATTGAAATTGTATTGCAATATCTATCATGTGAAATAGTTAATTGTCATTCAGAGATTAAAATATGCATAGATTGAGAATTGAAGAGCAATAGTATATACTGAAAATTATAGAGAACCCAGCTGTTTGATTACAAAATAAGGACCATTTTAAATTATTAATGGCCCACTCATTGCTCATTTTATAATGACAAGTTTTTGGCATGTTTTTTGAACTTTGGTTCTAAGATAAATTGCTAGGTTTTTCTTGTCTGTAATATTTTCTTAGTTCCATATCCTGGGAATGTTGGAAGGAGACTATCAGCAGATACTTACTGATCTGTTCTGAAACTTTTAGTCATACAGGCAAGGCAGCTGGCTGCAAAAGCTCACTGCACCATCACTCAGGCTGGCAGTACTGTGCCTGGCTCCATGTCTTTCTCCCCTGAATTTCTTGAGTAGCTGAAGGCTGTGTGACCAAGAGCTGGGACCTAACCTACTGAGGGGCCAGGTGTTGGGGCCAGGCCTTTGGACACCAATCCTGACCACTCCTCAGAATCCTGGTGCTGCTTCTGATGCAGCCATCAAGGGTAGGTCAGTGTGTCTCCAGAAGACTATGGACACTTAGGGTACTGTTGACCCTTAAAACCTGAGTAACTTAAAAGTCTCATCTTATCAAGGTCAACATCTACAATGGTAGGTACTGTTAACAACATGCACTTTTGGTAGGATGTGATGAGAAGGGCATTTTACCTCTGGGGTCTTACCCTCACAAAACTGTTACTCCTGTCTAATCATAAGGAGAACATCAGACAAGTTGCCATTAAGGGTCCTCCTTCAAACTGTCTGACTGGTCCTCCTCAAACAATCAAGGTCATCAAACAAGACAGTCTGAGAAACTATCAGCACCTAGCAGAGTCCAAAGGCTCATGACTACCAAATGTCATGTGGTTTTCGGATGGATGCTGAGACAGAAATGGGACATTCAGGAAAACTGAGAAAATGTGAATAATTTGAGGATGTTAGTTAACCATAATATATCAATATTGATTCCTTGGTTGTGACAACTGTTCCACAATAATGCAGCACACTGACTACTGGGAACTGGATGTGGGGTACATAAGAGCACTCTATACTCCCTTCCCATTATTCTATTAATCTAAAATTTTAATTATATTCCTGAAGGATTGGCTATCCACAGGCCCTTTTCTGGGTCATCACATGAAGAACCTCAGCTCAACACAAGGTGTTTTCTCCAGCAACAGATCTGAAAGCCCCTCCCCATGACCTCAGGGCCCTGGCTTGCCAAGACTCCTCCTCAGGTCCTGTCCCAGCCCTTACCTGGAGAGTGTGCCTGCAGGACTCTTGTTTATTTCTGGATGGAGGTAATTGCTCCCCAAGGGCCTCTCCTGTTCCTCAGTTATTCCATGTCACCAGAGACCTTGGGAGCCACCCTGAACAGATAGTTCAAATTTAAAGGAAAGTAGCAAACAAAGGAGGCACTAAATGGGAGGAATCTGGGATTTTAATATCAAGGTTATAATCCCCCTATAATCAGGGTAAGGATGTTGTTATCTTTCATTTTAATGTGGATGTGTTCAGCTTATATAGGAAGAAATTGGGGACACATGCCTTATTTTGACTGGAAATATAGTATTCATGAATAAATAGTTGTCTATCTGCTGCCTTTTGAACAATTTCCTAATTATCCTTTCAATGTTTCTCAAAAGACAGATTTAGTATTGATGTGACCTAAAATATATTGTGGATAAAATGCCCCTGCAATCACTTTTGCCCCACTCTTTTACAATTTCACTTTGAAATGATGATGTGACCCCAGATTTTCCAAGCACCTTGGCTTTGCTGTCCCTGGTCCTATCTGTGCTGCTGATTTGAAAGAAGGATAAGCAGGACCTATGGTATTGACTATAGAATAGGTCAAGATTTGTAATATAGGTTGGATGTGACTGACTCAGGGGTGGGATGTGTCTAGCTGAATGTGCAGATGCACCCTGGATGTTACAAGCAGTCTCTGGGGAGCAGGGTTCGAGGAGAGTTGTTCATGTTTGCTTTGGTGGGAAGCATCAAGATAAAAGTGTGGATGTGTAGGCAGAGTTCATCCTGGATGTAACTAGTAGACTCCAGGTAGCAGGGGCTAGAGGAGGGTTGGCTATGTGTGCCTGCATGGGGTAGGTCATGTGACTTGTGGAGAAGGGTGTGTATGGGGTGGTTGCTGCATGGGTAGTGGCAGTGACACTCAGATGTGAGCACACTGAAAGTGAGGAATCCCTACTCTGTCTTTTTTCACCATGAGCTCCCTAGCTCTTCAGGGACACATCTTAGGTTCAGGTCATCAGCCTGTGCACTCCTCAGGCCTTGTAAGGTTAGGGGGCAAAGAGGATGAGGGGAGTAGACTGGTCACAGTCAAAACTGTCACAGAACCCCCAACCCACCTTTTCCTGCACTCTGAAATCTGCCTTGTGGGTGTTCATGGCCAAGTACATATTTTTGTAAATCTGCAGCATCTCTGTTTATGGGATAATGGGGGAGACCAGTCCCTGGTTAGAAGGTGCACACATTGACAGCCTTTCTACTCAGGTAATCCTTACCCACCAGAAATCATCTAGGGCACTTTCTAGGAACACTCCCCATGAATTGGGTGTGCCTAGGGTGTACAAAAATGCAGGAGAGGGGAAGAAAATGTTCACCTTGGTATTGATAGGTGTGTGATTTTTGCACCTAGAGTGTGGGGCTCAAGGAAGATGGTTTCCTCCCAGGGCCTGGCTCCTCCATGGAAAATGGCAAAGTGGTAGCCATTGTGTACAGAGCAGTCAGTTCCACCCTGAACCCACTCATCTACACACCACAAAACAAGGATGTAAAATTGGCCCTCAGGAGGGTGTTTCCCACATTTGGTAAATGAAAGGAAATGGCCTTGGTGAATGTTTCTTGAAGTTAATGACTGAATTTTTAAAAAATGACTTTGAGAATCTGATGCAAATGGCAAAGGGAAGAATGAAATTCATGTGCTAGATTTATATAAATTCCCCCCAACCCCAGTTGGAACTGTCCAATTTTTATGGAGAAACTTTAAGTGAACCTACCAAGGAGCTAACTATTGATCCTGTCAGGGATTCAAGAAGCAGGAAGTCAGTGGGGTAAGAAAGAGAGAGCAGGTGGTCAATAGGAAGAGCAAAAAGCATAGCTACTTACAAAAGATGCACCCTCCCTCCAATCTTTGCTGACATTTTCACCTACACAGCAGTAACAGGAATTAAGTTTGTAGTCTCATTTCAGTAAACCACTGATCATTTCCTCTTGTAGAGTGGGGGTATCAGGTTCTGAGTTAGGTCCTATTACACACATTGTTTGTTGAATTTTGACATGGTGTCTCTTGATATGCTGCTTAGGAGAATTTCACCTGGACCTTGATTCTGTTCCTTACTACATCTGTAATGTGTTGCATCATTTGCAATGCAAAGATGAAGAGAAATGACATAACCAAGCTTTCCATTTTAATGACCTGATGAAATGCGGTGTATTTAAGTTTATTTTTTCCTTTCACTAAGGGAATAGTCGTTTTTTAGCCAAGGATCTTTGCCATCACAGGAAATATTTGTATTGTTTTTTAGTTTGTACAACATGCCTTCAACATAATTTTATGGGTTTAATTCCTTTTCAATCTCCTCTTTTTCCTTCTCTTCCTCTTCCTCATGCTCCTTCTTCCTTTTCTTTTCTTCATTGTCATTATTAATCTTTGTCTTCTAGTATCTAAATGTTTATGTTCTTCAGCACTTCATGTTAAACTCTCTTCTCTTAATAATTATATTTATGCACACATCTGCATTTATCTTTAATATTTACCACTGATATCCAAATTAATAACTAGAGATCTTTGTTCACAACCAAACCCCAGACTCACTGCTGTAATTGCCTAGGTATCATACCACTGCTAAGTTTTCTAAGTATCTCATCAACAAACAAAATGCATGGTCTTCAATTTTCTCATCCCCATCTAATTTTAAGATCCATAATTACTGAAAAATTCCTTCTCTTTTCCTAACCTCTGTATTTAAAGCATGCTGAAATCCTATTTATTGACCACCTGGCCTGCTAACATTTATTCTTGATATCCCACAATTATGTTTTTGCCCTGTATCCACAAAATTTTATAATGAAAAGTTTCAAGCATGTAGAAAAGTTGAAAGAATTTTACAGTGAATAATTATGTTCCCAATACCTTAATTCTCTCATCAACTTGTTCTTACAGTTGCTTTATTACTTATCCTTTAATCAATTCAATTTGGTTCTTTTATGAATTTCAAAGAAAGTTTCAAACATCAGTTAATTTCTCCTTAAATACTTCATTGTAATATTTATTAATTAGTGTTAAACACTTGTTTACAGTTTCTTTTCCTTTTAAGGTAAATTTTTCATTGAAGTATATAAATAGATGTGTGCATTTTCTGAATTTTGATGGAGGCATCCAGCTGCATAACCAAAACTCTTATAAAGGTAGATGATTCCCTCCTGCCTTTCTCAAGTCAATCCCAACCCTACTGTTTCTTAAGTTAACACTGTTCTAATTTATTTCACCATTGATCAGTTTGCATGTTCTTAAACTTCATAAAAATGAAGTCCATGAGGCTTCTTTCAATTGGTATACTATTTCTGAGACATTCATGTTTTTTAATCTATCATAAGTTTCTTCATTTTTACTAATATTCTATTGTATGGATAGTTCATACCCAGTTACTTGTTGATGGAAATTTATATTTTTTCTAACATTTGGCTATTATGAATCAAGCTGCTATTAACATTTGCATACATGTCCTTCTGCATTGTGTTTTTGTTTCTTCCTGGTACATGACTATGAGTGTAATCCCTGGGTCTTAAGGAATGTGTATGTTTGATTTTTTTAAAAATCAATTTTATTGCCACATATTAATAAAGCATACAATTAATCCAAAGTGTACAATCAATGGTATTTGGTGTAATCACATAGTTGTGTGTTCATCACTTCAATCATTATTAAAGCATTTTCATTATTTCAGTAAAAATAATAAAAACAAAAACCAAACAAGCAAACAAACAAGAAAACTCCTCACCTCTCAATCTCTCTGTTTCCCCTGCTATACATAGCTGCTGTTTCTGGCTATTCTTGCACAATTATTTTTTTTGTTCATTCAACAGTTTTATTGAGTTATATTCACATACCATATGATCTATATAAAGTGCATAATCAATGGTTTTAGTGTAATGACAATGTTGCATACTCATCATCTCAAAAATTTTAGAACAATTCCATTACTCAAAAAAGACAGTCTCCACACCCCTTGACATTCCTTCCTCAGCCCTACATAACCACTAATCTAATTTCATCTTCATAAATTGATTGATATTTACATTTTATGTAAATGGACTCATATAATATGTAGTACTCTGTGTCTGGTCTCCTTCTTGTATCATGTATTTTATTGTCCAATATTAACATTTTGAAGTATTAACCTACATTTGTTCAGCTTCAAAGAAAAATGGTCTTACATATGCAATGTTACCCATATTCATATTTCACAAAATAAATTAATATTTCACACAATAAATGTTGTTCAAAATAGCACAATAATAACAGTGTTTGTCCTTTTGTGTCTGACTTCTTTGCCTCAATATAATGTCCTCCAGTTTCACCCATGTTGTTATATGTTTCATGACTTCATTTCTTCTTACCACTGCATATATTCCAACCTGTGAGTACACCACAATTTGTTTATCCATTCATCAGTTGATGGATGCTTAGGTTGTTTCCAACTTTTGGCAATCGTGAATAACACTGTTATGAACATCAGTGCACAGATGTCTTTTCATGTCACTGCTCTCAATTCTTCTGGGTATATAGCTAGTCACGGTGTTGACGGCTCCCGTCCAAGTCTATATTCCACTTCCGTAGGAACTGCCAAACAGTCCTCTGCAATTGCTGTACCATTCCTCATTCCTACCCACAGTGAATGAGCATTCTTATCTCTCCACATCCTCTCCAAAATTTACAGTTTTCTACCTTTTTAATAATGGCTAGTCTAATATGTATGAAATGATATCTATTGTAGTTTTGATTTGCATTTCCCTAATCGCTAGTGATGTTGGACATTTTTTTATGTGTTGTTTTGCCATTTGTATTTCTTCTTTAGACAGTTGTCTTTCCGAGTCTTTTGCCCGTTTTTTAATCAGTTAGTTTGTCTTTTGTTTGTTGAGTTCTATGATTTCCTTATATATCATGCATATAATAACCCATATAAGATATGTGATTGTCAAATATTTTCTCCCATTGAGTTGGCTGCATTTTCACCCTTTTCACAAAGTCCTTTGAGGTGCACAAGTGTTGAATTTTGAGGAAGTCTCATTTATCTATTGTTTTTTTTTTGTTGTTGCTTGTGCTTTGGTTTTAAGGTTTAAGAAACTACTGCCTACCATAAGATTTTAAAGATGTTTTCATACATTTCCTTCAAGGAGTATTATGGTTGTTGTTTTTATATTTAGGTCCTTAATCCAATTTGAGTTAATTTTGGTATAAGGTGTGAGATAGGGGTTTTCTTTCTTTCTTTTGGATATGGCTATCCAGTTCTCCCAGCACCATTTGTTGAATAGACTGCCCTGGCCCAGCTGGGTGGGCTTAACAGCCTTGCTAGAAAGCACTTGAACATAGATGTGAGGGTTGATTTCTTCTCCATTTGGATCCATTGGTCAATCTGTCTGTCCTTATGCCAGTACCATGATCTATAGCTAAGTAATGGCTCTAAAGTCAGGAAGTGAGAGTCCTCCAACTTCATTTCTCTTTTTTAAGATATTTTTTGCTATGCAGGGCTCCTTACCCTACCAAATGAATTTGATTATTGGCCTTTTGTTTTCTGCAAAAAAGGCTGTTAGGATTTTTGTTAGGATTGCATTAAATCTGTGACTCAGTTTGGGTAGAATTGCTAACGATATTTAGCCTTACAATACATGAGCATGGAATGTCCTTCCATATTTAAAATTTCTTCACTTTCTTTTAGCAATGTTTTGTAGATTTCTGAATACAGGTCCTTTTGTCCTTGGTTAAGTTTATTCTTAAACATTTGATTGTTTTTGTTGCTATTATAAATGGATTTTTTTTCTGATTTCCTCCTCAGATTGCATATAAGTAGTGCATAGAAATATTATTGAGTTTTGCACATTAATCTTGTATCCCACGAGTTTGCTGCACTCTTCTATTAACTCTAGTAATTTGGTTGTGGATTTTTCAGGATTTTCTAGATATAGGACCATGTCATCAGTGAATAATGATAATTTTACTTTTTCTTTTCCTATTTGGATGCTTTTTATTTTTTGTCTGGACTAATTGCTCTAGCTAGAACTTCTAGCACAATATTGGATAACAAGGATTACAGTGGGCATCCTTGTCTTGTTCCTGATCTCAGCAGGAAAGCTTTCATTCTTTTGCCATTGAGTAGAGTGCTAGCTATAGATTTTTAATATATGCACTTTGCCTTATTGAGCAAACTTCTTTCTATTCCTATCCTTTGGAGTATTTTTTTTTTTTAATCAAGAAAGGGACTGTATTTTGCCAAATGCCTTTTCTGCATCATTAGACAGGATAATATGATTTTTATTCTTGAATTTATTAAAGTGGTTTATTACACAATTGATTTTCTTGTTTTGAACCACCCTTGCATACCAGGGATAAAACCGACTTGATTGTGGTGTATAATTCTTTTAATGTGCTTTTCGATTCTGTTTGCAAATATTTTATTTGGTATTTTTGCATGTATATTCATTAGAGATATTGCTCTGTACTTTTCTTTTTTCATAGTATCTGTATCTGATTTTGGTATTAAGGTGATGCTGGTTTCATAGAGTGAGTTTGTTACCATTCTTTACTGTTCAATTTCTTGGAAGAACTTGAGTGAGATCAGTATTAGGTCGTCTTTGAATGATTGGTAGAATTTACCTGTGAAGCCATCTGGTCCTGAGCTTTTCATCTTTGGTAGGCTTTTTTGACTGTTTCAATCTCTTCACTTGTGATTTGTTTATTGAGGTCTTCTACTGCTTCTAGAGTTAGTGAAGGTGATGCGTGTGTTTCTAGGTATTTGTCTATCTCATCTTGTTTTATGGCATACAGTTGTTCATAGTATCCTCTTATGATCTCTTATTTCTGTGAGGTCAGTGGTAAAGCCCACCCTCACATTTCTGATTTTATTTATTTGTGTCTTCTCTCTTTTATTCTTTGTCAGTCTAGCTAAGGGTTTGTCAATTTTGTTGATCTTCTCAAAGAAAAAACTTTAGGTTTTGTTGATTCTCTATTGTTTTTTGTTCTTGATTTCATTCATTTCTGCTCTGATCTTTAATATTTCTTTCCTTCAGCTTGCTTTGGGACTAGTTTGCTGTTCTTTTACTAGTTCCTCCAGGTTTGCAATTAGATATTCAATTTTAGCTCTTTTTTCTTTTTATTGTAAGCATTGAGGGCTATAAATTACCTTCTCAGCACTACTTTTGCTGTGTCCCATTGGTTTTCATACTTTGTATTCTCATTTTCATTCATCTCAAGATATTTGTTGAATCCTCTGGCAATTTCTTCTTTGACCCACTGATTGTCTAAGAGTGTGTTGTTTAGCTTCCATATCTGAATATTTAAGAGTGTGTTGTTTAATCTCCATATGTTTATGAATTTTTCCTTTTTCCATCCATTATTGATTTCCAGCTTCATTCCATTATGATCAGAGAATATGTTTTGTATAATTTCAATATTTTAAATTTGTTGAGACTTATCTTGTGACCCAACATATGTTCTATCTTTGAGAAGGATCCATGAGCACTTGAAATGAATGTCTATCCTGCTGTTTTGGGGTGCAATGTTCTGTAGGTGTCTCTTAGGTTTAGTTCATTTATCTTATTATTCAAGCTCTCTGTTTATTTATACTCTGTCCATATGTTCTATCCAATACTGAGAGTGGTGTATTGAAGTCTCCAACTATTATTGTAGAGACATCTATTTGCCAGGGTTTGCCTCATGTATCTTGGATCACTAATGTTAGGTGCATAAAAATTTAGTATAGTTATTTCTTCTTGCTGAATTGCCCCTTTTATTAATATATGATGAACTGCTTCATCCCTTTATAACAGTTTTTCATTTAAAATCTCTTTTGTCTGATATTAGTATTGCTACTCAGCTCTTTTTTTTGGTTAATATTTGCATATCTTTTTCCAACCCATCACTTTTATCCTTATATCTGACATAAGTCTCTTGTAGACAACATATACATGGCTCATATATTTTATTCAGTCTAGAAGTCCATATCTTTGATGAGGGAGTTGATACCATTAACATTCAAAGCTGTTATTGTAAAGGCATTAATTACTTCATCCATTTTGATCTTTGGCTCTCTGTTGTCATATTGAACTATTGTCTGTATTTTTACACTTTCTAATAATCTACAATTCTACAGTCTTCTCCACACCTTTCACTCTTGTTTTTCCTTTCAGGCTGTAGCACTCCCTGTAGTATCTTTTGTAATTCTTGTTTTTGGTAGTATATTCTATCATATTTGTAGCACTCCTGCTTTCCTTGCATCCAGTGATATGGTGGCAGGGCCCTGTGCTCACTTTCTGACACAGGTGCAGTTGAGAATCATCTGTGGGAAGCAGGTGGTTACTGGGAACATAGAGAGATGTGCTGAGCCCCGGCCACATTCAGAGCTGTGAACATTAATAATTGTGCTTGCTGTGCTGTGTGCCATGTCAGTTGGTCAGGAAATCACAAACTCCATCACTCCCATGTCCAGGAGGTGGGTGGCAAGCATCTTGTGTAACTCCATGAACTTCAAACTTCTAAAGAATGCATGGATGGTTGAGCGCTGTGGGGGAATAAAGATGGCATGGTCCAATAGGACTTTCTTGGGTAAATTCATGGTTTGGGGACTAAGATCATATTGAAAAAACATGGAGTTGAGCACAGGCAGGGGCACAAGCACCACAGGGATTCTTGTGAGAGGAGGAGAATGAACAAACAAACTGGATTGAACGCCCATCTCTCTGAGCCCAAGTGAGAGGCCAATCCTGTTCTGAAAACAAGAAGCAGAGGAATAAGACTGTTTTGAACCTCACAAAAAGAGGCATAGGCCAGAATTGGCAAATGGTTCTGGGATTCCTAAAATTGGCTAAGGAGCCAATGCAATAGTTTTGTTGTTGCATTGATTTGTGAACAAAGCATTTATTAAAGCAATATGCTGAGGCAGTGTTAGCAGTTCATTTCCTAAAATTGGAAAGACCATGTAACTATGAGCCTCTCCCTGTGCCTCCCTGGGTTCCTGGTCAGCTTCCTGTGGAGAATATGGAGAGAGCACAGTGGGAAAGATCTAGTGAGAAGTCAGGGCATTCTGTAGCCCCATCATCCCCATGATCCCTGAGCTCACAGTCTGAGCTACAGAACCCACAGAAATGAATGGGCACTATATCCCCACTTCTTTCCATCATCCACATTTTCCCTTTTCACATTGAAAATAATTAAAATACCTCATGAAACATCAGCAGGGTTCATGGACACACATTTATGTTCTTGTAACATGAGTAGAATTCCAGGAACCTGGGACCTACCTCCAGACACAAATTTAGTGAAATAAATCCCTGTAATTAAGGGATTAAAAGGTAGGGACAAGTCTACAACCTCTATAATAGTAATAATAATGAAATGTAGGGACAAAGGCACAGCACTAATTTTAGATCCCAATGTATATCAGATTTTTCACTTTATACTTACAGCAGTTTATGGTTTGCAGAAAAATTGTACATGGGGTACCAAATATTCCCTCATTACACCACCTGACAGACACAAACACATAAAGTTCTTGCTATTATTAGCATCTTGCTTTGGTGTGGTATATTTGTGGCAATCGAAGAACCAATATTGACATCTTATTAGTAACTAAAGTCCATAGCTTGCATTAAGGTTCTCTTAACAAAATCACTGTGTCATTTATCCACAATTACAGGACTAGGCAGAATCGTTTCAGTGTCCCACCTCTTCATCACTCCTCTCCACACATTGGCAACCACTGATCTTTTCACTGTTTCTGTAGATTTGCCTTTTCCATTTTTTTTTTTCAATTAAAAACAAGTATATATTTTGTATGGAAAAAAAACTACAGAACACTGATCACAGGAACAATTTGCTAGATGTACTGAGTAATTTTTGTTCATACACTATAATGTGGCTATTTTATATTGATCTGATCTACTCCAGCTCTTTTTTGGTTACTATTTGCATGGAATGTCATATAGTTGAAGCCATACAGTATGAAGCCTTTACCAACCAGCTTTTTCACTTAACAATATGTGTTCATGACTTGATAGCTCATTTCTCTAATTTTCACTCAGTTTGTATCTTTTCTTAAAGAGTCCTGGGAATCAGATGTGGCTCAAGCAATTGGGCTGCCATCTACCATATAGGAGGTCCAGGGTTCAATTCCTGGGGCCTCCTGGTGAAAAGCAAGCTGGCTCACAAGGCAAGCTGGCTCAAACAGAGAGCTGGCCCATGCAGAGTGCTGGCCTGCATGGAGAGCTGGTGCAGCAAGATGATGCAACAAAAAGAGACAAAGAGAGACACTAAGAGATGCATCAGACCAGGGAGCTGAGGTGGCACAGAGGATTGAGCAGCCTTTCTCCACTCCAGAAGGTCCCAGGAATGGTTCCCAGTGCTGTCTGGAAAGAAGACAGGCAGACACAGAAGAACACACAGAGAACAGACAGTGAGTTCACGACAACAAGGGGAGTTGGGGAGAAATGAATAAATAAATAAATCTTAAAAAAAAATAATAGAGTCCTGTATGAATATTGAACTCCAGTCAAACAGACATGTCCCCCAAATAGAGCAGAAGGCTGTGGAAGGGGAGAGAATTACATTATCTACCATAACTAGCTGGAAACAGAAACACACCATAGAAAGGGAGAGAGGGTCAGGGGAACTGGATATGCCTCCCTGTACTTCTTTTCTCCTGGTCCCCATGCAACACCCCAACCCACATGGAAGAACTTATGGGATCCCCTCTGCAAGGGATAGCTCTGAGGTGGCTTCCTACCTTTCTTTCCTCACTTGGGTTTCCTCCTTCCAGTCTGTGTCCTCTTCATTTCTCTAGCCTCTGGCATATTCACCAGCATCTTCCATCACCTACTTGGACCTTATTTCTTGTCTCTTGGACTTAGCCTGACAGTTTCTAGAGAAACAGCTTCTCAAGCATCTTCTCTCCTCTGGTAAGCACACCCACCCTAGACCCTGTATGCTCACTATGTGAGATTCAAGTTGCTGCCGTAGTCTACTTGAGGTCAGAGGCTGAGCACTGCCATATTGTTTATGTGGAGGAGTAGCAAGGTATGGGAATAATTGGGTACAGTAGAGTTAGGACTGCAGGGGATATTGGCTGTGCTTTTGGGCTGGAAATGCTGGGGTTCAGGCTGTTCAGAACCTTTCCCCCAGGATGGGCCACCTCCATCTAGGGAGTTCCTGTGGGGGCTGTGGGACTTGCAGGGAGTTGGAGGCCAGTGGGAA
This sequence comes from Cabassous unicinctus, assembly GCA_029593785.1. NCBI lineage: Eukaryota > Metazoa > Chordata > Mammalia > Cingulata > Chlamyphoridae > Cabassous > Cabassous unicinctus. The sequence continues at coordinate 17,779 of JAQZBX010033900.1, forward strand.
GGGATGGATAGACTGACCTATTCATGCTTGGGATGGAGCTGGGGCCTCTGGCCCCTAATTCACAGCCTATATTCCTAGTGCTGGGGATTGATTTTGAAGGGGAAGTACAGCTGGCAAGTGGGTAGTAAGTGGGATGGGAGCCTTTGCATCCCCCTGCATCAGCCATCACAGCCCTGCACTCCTTGCAATCACAACTGTTCCTGCTGGTCAGGGCATCACTATCTGAGGAAAATGGCGAAGATGCCATGGGAACAGCTATAACCACAATTGTGTGAGTGGCAGCTCCAGTCTATTCCATAGGCCATAGTCTAAGAGTTCAGCTATGCCTGTGTAAGACATCACAGTCAGTTTATACAGGTCCTGCAATTAGCGGCCTGTGATAGGGTGCTACTAAACCCACAGAAAGCCCTCATGCTTGGATTTCAGATATCTCACCATAGCTCTCCAAGGAGCTCACCTCCATAATACAGGGTACCTATATAGTAAGAATATAATGGAAAAGATATCCTGACAGAGGTAGGGCACTTTGCCATTAAGCAATAATATTTACAAATTGATTTTCAGCTATCCTCCTTGTATCAGACAGGATGTCAAGAGACGGCTAGAATTCAGTATTTTCCTTACACCACATCAAAGACTAGAAGGGGATGGAGGTGAGTATTTCTCTTCTTCTCCATCAGGTATGTTCTGGTAAAAATGGATGGTTTTGAGGACAGTTTTCTTTTGAGAACAGATTATCATGAGCATATAGCAAAATAGATATGTGCACCCTACTATTGCTAGAAGAATGAGGAGAATTTCTTCTGTTCTTCACAGTGAACAGAACTGTGGGTATATTGGAGGTAAAACTCTGGAATTCATGTGATCTCCCCTTGAACTGATCCTTATTAACTCTCAAGTTAGTGCAAACAATAACTCCTGCCATTCATCAATTACAATCAAGTATTCCTACTGCTACTGACTGCAGTGAAAACCTTTGCTCCTGACCTTTTTCTCTAGGTAAAATATGGTTTTCCTTAACCCATCCTTTTCATATTTAGGAAACAATGGCTAGGTCTGTGACATCAGTTCTCTAATGGATACAAGAAGCATTGCTGTTTTTCAGTGTGTTCTGATTTTTCCTAGATGGTAGGATGGGACTGATGGCTTCCAAGTCCTCACATGACCGACTGCTCACCAGAAAATGCACAATGAACTTTAAAGACAACTTTATATATATATATATATATTTCAGAGACACTCCTAAGCAATTCCACTCTGATGTCTGGTTAGAGTTCACATGCAGCCAATGAGGACTTTGTCCAGCAGAGGAAGGACAAGCATCAGTGCCTTTTATGAGGTGTAAAGGCCTCCCCTGGTCCTCATCCATACCAGGCAGTATCCAGTGTGGTGTGGTCTTGCTGCTCAAGAGTCTAGATATGACTCAGGAAACCCTGGTTAAAGAGAGTAGCTTTAGTTGTATGATGTAACTCTGGGAGGACAAGGGCACCCCCAGGAATCCAGCTCCATGGTCTAGCACTTAGATGGTGCCAATACTTTGCTGTGACCCACAGTCAGAAAGGACACCACCATTTCCTTGTATCTATCCCCTCAAGGGATGCTCCTGGCTCAACTTGTATATTTCCTACCCCAATACTGGAACCAAGAACTCTTCAGGGAACATTGATTCCATTTTTTGAGAATTTTCTTTACAAACAAAGATCTGAGGGCAAGTCTGTCCATTGACATTAGGGTGTCCCAACCTCCATTCCCTGCAGTGGCCAAAGCTAGTATACACACATTTATAATCCAGGCACAAAACATATCTATGTAGTTGTTATTGTATCTATCAATGCATAGTTTTGTTTTTCTTTCTTTAAAAGGTGCCCATATTTATACATGCTATGCAAATCTAACACTACAGGACTTATTCTGTTCCTTTGTGGCCCATTTCTGATTTATTTCTCTAACATGTGAGAAACCTGGAAATCATTGTTTACAATTTGTCCAAACCTAATATTGAAAAAAAGGAGATGCTGAATTGTTACCCTATACTCCAGTGAGAAGCAAATTTACAATATTAATTGCAGTGTTTATTTGGAGTTCTTTTTGCTGTTAACCATACGAATCAAGTCATAATACAGTTTTCCAAAGACATGTATGTTGCCTCATTTCTTCCCATCTTCTTATGAGTGGACACATGATTTACTTATAACAAGACAGATTCACATGTCACATTCTGCAATCCCTCTCCCCAACCACAACAATCACTGTAGGACATTTGCGACATGGGCTAGAAAGCCCATATATGACCTGAAATGGCCCCAGTGATGTGAGTTCACTGTTAGTCAGCTGTGGGCCCCAAGGACAAATTAGCACAAAAATCTAATTAAGCAGAACCTGAGAAGGTGACCAGGCCTCAGGGATGAATCTAATCACCAAGAACCAATGACATTCTTGGCATCTGCAAGTAGTTCTTGGCTAGAACAGGGCTAGTGCTTTAGAGAATCAATGTCCAGGCACTGACTCTCCCTCCAAGTCATCAAGGACAGGAGAAGGATTGATGGTCTTACTGGCAGGTCAGTCAGTGAAGTTCTCACTGCATTGAATGAATGACCTAACTAGTAAATCAAACCCTTTTCTCTCCTGAGGGAAGAGAGTCCTCACACATAGATAAGGGTCATAGGGGCTAACTCTCATCATCTGGTCATTGATACAAGGCTTCTTGTGGCCTTAACAAGAAAATTGCTTTCAATGAATCTTAATGTAGGGTCTTGTTCTAGAGAGCACAAATTCACTTCTGACAGATTTCAGGAGGAATTTAGTAATCTACAAAGCTAGATCCCATCCCCATACTGTGGAGGACAGAACAGTGGGCTCTTTCTGGAACTGTGTCCCTGCAGTGACAGGAAATGAGACTGCCACCTTCAGCCCCCTCTGATTGCTCCCCTCCCTCCATGCCTGATGGCTAAGGATCCCCATGGGTCATGGTCCAGGTCCCTTGTGGCTTCTCCTGGTATCTCCAAGTGCTGGGAACAGGTGCTGGAGTTCCAGGGGGTTAAACACTCATGTAGTGATGACACACAGCAGAGCTGTCTCTAAAAACTGGGCAGTGCTCAGCTGGGGGCCATCATGGACCCTCTGCACACAGCTGACCTGGTGACAGCACTAAGGTGAGGAACTGGGAAAGATGCTTCTTTCTTCTGAGTTGAGTCAGAGTTTGTAGCTCCCTGGGCACAAGATCTAGGGTACATCTGCAGTGTTCCAGGATTTCAAAGAGGCCTTCAGGTTGTTCACTTTTTAAAATGATGCTGTATATTTCATGTTGATAATTGACATTTTCCTCTCTGTATTGTTAAAGAAAATCTTTTTAGAAAAGTAGTATAGCCAAAATTAAACATGAAATGTTCTTTTAAAAATTAGCTCATAAAATCTTATTTGAAAGTCATTAATTATTATATTCAGAATTTCTGCATATTGTGGCATGAGTTTTATTTCTTTTCAATGTTAATATAAAAAGCAGGTGAAGGGAAGGAGGATTTGGGATTTTGCTGTCCATGGGTCCTGTGTCCCATGGGTTCTGAAGCAGCTTGGAGCTTGGTCAGTCCTGAGTGAGAGCTAGTCAGTGTTGGAGCCAGTTAAGGTTGGTGAACTGGTGGGAGCAGAGATTCTGAGGTCCATCTGACTCTCACTTTCTTCAGAATCTCAGCTGATTATACTGGATTCCCTGCCCCCTGTAATGCCATGATCAGCACTGATTTTCTCAGAGGTAGGTTCTGCTTATATTTTAACATTTTCTGACCCTAAGAAAAGAGGCCATTCCCATACCATGGGGGAAAGAGTGCAAACAGCCCTTAGATTCTTTCCATGTCTCTCTGGATGATGCACTTTCTATCTTCCTGGTGTTGGTTGTGGTCATTTTATTAGGGCCTGACTGTCCATATCTGCCATGACATAATGCCTCCAGGCATCCAGATACAAGTACATTTGAGTGTTTCTTCTTTGCTGGGTCTGGTAAAACAGTTGTCAAGTCTGGGTGGTACACAAGTTCCACCTTGGACATTAAGGGAAGAGCTATGTCTGAATTTTATCACATATATGGTATCCAAATATTTCTCCCATTCTGTAAGTTGTCCTTTTACTTTCCTGCTAATATCCTTTTATGCATAACATTTTCAAGTTTGAGTGGTCAAATTTATTTAGTTTTCTTTTTTGCCCATGCTTTTGTTGTGAAATAGAATTCATTGCCTACTGCAAGTTCTTGAAGATATTTACACATTTTCTTCTAAGTCATTACATTTAGGTGATTGACCTATTTTAAATAATTTTTTTTGTATATGATGAAAGGAAGGGGTCCAAATTCATTCTTTTGTCCCAGCACTATATGTTGAAGAGAGAATTCCTTCCCTTTTGAATGGTTTTCCACATTGAATAGATGTATAGTTTATACCTCTCAATTCTATTCCATTCAATTATATATCTTTCCTTGTGCCAGTTCCACACTATTTTGATTACTGTAGATGCATAATGGTTTTTAAATTAGGAAATATGAGTCCTCCAACTATGTTCTTTTTTAACTTTTTTTTTCTATTTAATATCATTTGCTATTCCATATGTATGATGTGATTAGCTTTTCCCTTTCTGTGAAGCAAGGTATTGGAATTTTGATAGGGATTGCATTAAATCTGTAAATTGCTTTGGGTAGTATTGAAGTCTTAATGATCATAGTATTCCATTCAGTGAGCATGGGATATACTTCCATTTATCATTTATTTCGGATTTCTACCATTCCATTCAGTGGTGATTTGCAGTTTTCTGTTTGCAAGTCCTTAAGTCATTGGTTAAATTTATTTCTAAATATATAATTCTTTTAGTTGCTATTGCAAACATAATTGTTGCCTTGATTTCCTTTTCAGATTGTCCCTCACTGGTGTATAGAAGCACCTTTCATTTTTGTTTCTTGATCTTGTGTGCTGCCATTTACTTGAACTCATTTATTAACTCCAGTATTTTTTTCTTTTAGGTTCTTCTGGATTTTCTATATGCAGGATCATGTCATTCTTGAATAGGGATAATTTTACTTCTTTCTTTCTAAGTTTGATATATTTTATTTCTTTTTCTTGCCTAATTTCTCTGTCTAGAAATCCCAGGACAAAGCTGAATAGCAATGATGATACTAGATCCTTGTCTTGTTCCTGATCTAAGGCAGAGAGCTTTTCACCACTGAGTAAAATGTTAGCTGTCAGTTTTTCATATATGTTCACTATCCTGTTGAAGTTCTCATCTATTCCTAGTTTTCTGAGTGTTTCTATCATGAAAGATTGTAGGATTTTTGTCAAATGCATTTTCTTTATCAATTGATATGATCATGGTTTTTTTTTCCCCTTCATTGAATTAATGTTTTTGTTTTTTTTTAACATTAATTGGTTTTCTCATATTGAACCATCCTTACATTACTGAAATAAATCTTGCTTGATCATTGTGGATAATTATTTTCATATACTGTTGGATTTGGTTTGTCAGTATTTTGTTGAGGATGTTAGCATTTATATTTACAAGGGATATCAGTCAGTATTTCCTTTAATTGTGTTATCTCTATCACACATTGACACAGCACGATTCTGGCATTATAGAATGAATTAGGATGTCCTCCCACCTCTTCAATTTTTGGAAGAATTTGAGAATAACTGTTGTTAATTCTTCTTTGAATTTTTTATAAATTTCACCATTGAAAATACCTGGTCTTTGTTTATACTTTGTTGAGAATTTTTTTAAACTACTAAGTGTATTATTTAATTACCACATATTTGTGAATATTCCAGTTATCCCTCTGTCACAGTATTTTTAATTTCTGTCCATTGTGGTAAGAGAAGATATTTTGTATATTTTCATTATTTCAAAATTTATTGATAATAGTTTTGTGACCTAACATATAGTCTCTCCTAGAGAATGATCCGTGTGCATTTGAGAAGAATTTGTATATACTTTTGTTGGTTGAAGAACCGTAAATATGTCTGCGAGGTCTAGTTCTACAGTATTGTTCAAATCCTCTATTTCCTTGTGAGCATACCTTTAGATAGTGAATTTAGATAGTGAATTTGAACTTGGTTTTGCATATTTCATCTTTCATTATATTTGGGAAGTTTTTAGGTATCATTTCTTAGAATATTCCTTCTCTCCCTCCTCTCTTTTTCCCTTCTAGTACTCCCACAATGAGCTTATTAGTTCACTTGATAGTGTTCCAGAGATCTGCTGGATCACTTTTCTTCATTGTTTTTTCTTTCTGTTCTTCAGACATAATAACTGAAATTATTTCATCGTCAAGTTCCCTAATTTTTATTCTGCAAATTCCAATCTGCTGTTGAACCCCTTTAAAGAAAGTTTAAAATTTCTGTTAATACAGCCTTCAACTCTGTTCATTTTTTATGATTTCTAGATATTTATTGACATTCTCTTAAGTGTTAATCTATCATTTTCCAGATTTCTTTTAGTTATTATTCCATGTTTCCTCTGATCTAGAGCATATTTAATACCATACTTAAAAATTCTTTGCCTGGAATGTCCAAGGTTTTGTAAATCATTAATGATTGCTGATCTTTTTCTCTCTTTTTTTGTATGAGCCATTATTAACTGTTTCCGGTATGTTTTGCACAATCAAGAAAATTTGAAAGTTTAACATGATATCTCTGAAATTTAGACACTATGCTGTCTGTTCCTTAAGCTGGTATCCAGCTAGTGTTTTTCTTTTCTTTTCTTTTCTTTTTTTTAAAGATGCTTAGATTACATAAATGTTACACAAAAATTACAGGGATTACCATGTTCCCCACCTCCCACACCTCCCACACCTCCCACAACCTCCCACATAAACATCTTTCACTAGTGTGGCTCATCACCTGGAATGGATATACACATCCTGGGGCTTTGCCACTAAGCATCAACCATAGTTCACATTGTACACCACACTGTCTCCCACATAGTTCTGCATGTTATATGCTGATGTAAAATGGCCTGTATCTGTCATTGTAATGTCACTCAGGATAATTCCCAAGTCCCGAAAAAGCCCCTGTATTACACTTGTTTTCCCTCTCCCTGCCCTGAAAAAATCCACTGGCCACTGGCTCCACCTCAGTGTTTGTAATTTCTTCCATTGCCTGAATCACAATATGTCTACAAGAAAATAACAGTAAGTCCACTCTAGTCCACAGCTCTTCCCCCAATCCTGAGGAGTCTGGGCTGGTGATGTCCACTCCAACTTCAAGTGAGAGGGGGATTATATTTCATGGATAAGATTGATGGGATTATCCTGCCTGCAGCTGCAGACTCTCTCCATTCCCTGGGATGGCTCTTGTCCATCATCATCTCCTCACCAGATGACTTGGTTGAGTCCATTGAGCTGTAGAGTAGGAGTTACAGCTCCACCAAGTTTCCAGGCAGAGCTGGCACAT